>LUCH01000817.1:17559-69036 GCA_013368495.1 Paragonimus heterotremus
GGCTCATTTTCACTTCTAGTGGTCGTGACATCAAGTTCACCTGACAAGGAGGCGAGGGGTAAACAGTAACACCATGTACTTCACTCGTTATTGACGTGAGTTATACAAAAGGAACCATGCGATCCAGTAGTCGCTTTGAAACAGGTAATCCTGTACTTTCTGGTTCCACAGTGAATTCGCACTCACATCCCACCTTGAAGTTAAGACATTTATGAATATACTGTTGAGCCCTGAAATTGGGTTGCAATTTATACAATTTATACAATTTATACATCATTTGTGGCTTTAACTTGACTTAGATAGCATTTCTGTTCTTTACACACTTCCTCACTATGACCAGATTTATCGCAAAAATGACATGTAGCATTGCGGTCTGGAAGAAAACATCGTACACAAACATAAGTTGTATACTTTCTGTGGGCCTGGATTTTTGGTTTTACGTTGAAATTATTCAAATTCATAACGAATTTTCGATGCACCGTGATGACCTTTCTACGTATCTCTGACCACCTATTCTGTATGCTGATTACTGACCATGAATTGTCTAACGTGATTGTGAAATATTTAAATGATGTGCAGAACCAGCAGGTTATAACATCTTCAGGCCATTACAAACACAGGACGAGGCGAAACGTGCAGCATGCCAGGATGGCCGATAGTGAGAACTCTTACATCACGATCAACATGAAAGCGTCCAATATATGCTAACATTCCAGTATCCCGAAGTTCGGACGGTTTGGAGCTTTCAGGCATCATCTTGTATGATACTACATTACTGGTGACACAGGCTCATCATCGACTCAATCAGCCATAATCTAAGTACGTACATCGCTTAGCATTTAATACCGTACTCTTGCAATGCATAAAATAAAGGAAATTTCCCCAGTGGTTGATATAGTTGTCTTATGGAAGCATGGCCGGGGTTCAAATCCTGGTCGTGGCAGGGATTTTCTTTATTGGCGATCTTTAGCAACAGCGGACGTCAAATATTCTTTGTCACTTCGACGGGATCTGAGTGAATCTTATACAACATACCTGCACTCATTTATCATGGGTTATCGTCATTTATGAAGTTCAGTAAATTATTCAACAACTGACTGAAACTCACTTCCACTCTATATCTATGAGCTGGTAAATGTGACGTTGACTACTGTAATGTTTACAACTCAGAAATAATGAGAGATGATAATTGCGCTCCATAGAATCTCTACTTGACAAATAGCTCACGGAATTCTTATGCGTTCAGCTTTCATCAATTTAGGTTGTTCTAGATGATCAGGTACATGTACGTTACGCTTAGTATTCCAGCTATCTAAACCAAAGCGATTTCTATCCGAAGTAACGGTTTAACGGCATTTGACCCTCCGGTAATTAAGTACTCGTCACACTCGCCGGAGAAATTTGGTTGCCATTAGTGTCAGGTCATTTCAACTACAGATACAAAAGGTTTTTTCGGAAACCTGACGACTTTTGAATTACACACAATTACCATTACAAAACTGAAAAAGATGAGCAGTACTCAAAGAGTGAATAAACTTCGGCAAATAGCGTAATTTTCCACCTTTAGCTTTATATATTTATAGATATTTACATCACCAATGCTAGTTTGTTGACAACTTTAACAAACACACAAATGTATAATGAGGCGTGGATTTTTAATTAACCGAAAATGGCAGAATACTTGTCTTAGTAAACTTGTGATACATAGTCCATCTCAACAGTTTTCACTCATTATCAGTGATCAATTATGATCAACCTTAGAGACTGCATTTCATTTTCACATGATCTAATATTACCCGATCAACTACCTATGCACTGGTTACAAGAATATTACTTAGATGAATAGACCCAGAAAAAGATTTTCCTTCTCGAGTCCCTCAACACATTTTTTTATATCTACGCATCAGAAGCCTTGATGAACTTTCACCAGGTCAAATGTCCATACTCTAAATTACAGGTATACTGGTTGGGTAACATTGAGAGTAACGGTAATGCCCTTCCTCTTTATCTAGACCCATCCAAAAATAGTAATCTGTAAACCAGAATACACCTTAGATTTTTCGGTCGATTAGTTACAAAGTTCGGTTACAAATCTTGATACTACAGAATGTGAGCATATGAATTCCTGATACAAAACACTATGGTTTCCTTGGTGAAATTTCATGTTTTCTGTATATTTTAGTGGGTTCAAAAAACAAGTATACAGTACTTTACTGTGAGTCAGCTTTGAAAGATTTCGTTAGCTACATTGGTGGGAACTTCATTTCCATAATCGATTCCACAGTCACCATTTCGTCGGATTTTACTACACAGTAGCAAATATATTGTTCTGTTTTTTATTTTAATAAAAACGAAACCTGAAGACTAAAAAATAGCTACGTCTACATTCAAACTTAAAACATCAAGGCGTCTACACCTTGCGAACAAATAACCGGGTTGCAAGTGAAATTAAGGCGTCAACAACAAGACAGCCTCCTCACTGATTTCATTGCCACGCGTCATTAAATTCACTCACTTCACAAACAAACAACGACATTATTCACTTCACTGAGCCCGGTTAGTCGCCATCTCACCTTACGTCTCGAACCACCGATTTTGTGAGTCGCGAGGGCTCCAGCCCGGAAGACAAACCCAATCTATCATGATCAACTCCCTTCGTGAACGATTCCATTTTTCTGCACAAGGTCATCGTCTGTCCACCTCGCACCTTGTGACAATCGGCCGCAGCGTTGACAAACAGAGCTTGGCGTGGCAGACAGCTAGCTGACATTCTTAGCACATGACCTAACCACCTCAGTCTGTGCAGACGTAAGGATTTAACGGAAGAACTAATTTGACATTCAGTGTCAAACACCCGCTTCCTAACCACCTCCTTGCTTACTCGTTGGTGCCACCCAATACGAGCGATTGAGCGCAGACTCCGATGGCCAAATATTCGAAGACAGTCCATGTCTTCTACAATCAGGGGCCATGTGTTTTTTTGTAATATGTTACAGTCCTCAATGTTGTATGAGGTACGCGACGTCTGAAATTCAGAGAGATACCTCTCTGTCGTCATGCGTGTCTCAGATTAGTAAACATCGCTCTAGCTTTGGAAATGTGCGCCTCTGTTTCATTTCCTACACTTCTACCACCGCCGCGGCTGATGCAAACTCCCAGGTATAAAAACCGGCCAACAACCTCCGCCGTATTATTATCTGACTTCAAATCTACATAATCACAGCAATCTTGCAAAATCCTTTTGCATTTTGAGGTTGCAAAACGCATTCCGAAGTAATAAGCAGAACGCGAAATAGCGTTTGGCATTGTTTGTGTCGCTTGAAAGTTGTCAGAAACACAACATCTTGTCGTCAGCATAATCAAGATCAGTCAGTCTTCTACCAGGTAGGAGGTCCACACCGACATCATTCGAGTGACGCAAGCAGTCCTCCATTATTTAGTCCGTGACGAAATCAAACAAAAATGTCGAAAGGAGACAGCCTTGACAAACGCCGCTCATGGTGCTGAAACTGTCAGACAGCTTACCGTAAACCTTAACCTGGAGCGAAGTATGGGAGTAAAGCGCCGACAGTATGTTCACGTACTTGGTGGGTAAACCCCTGCGTCTAAGCGACTTTAAAAGTGTAGATCGATCCACCGAATCAAATGCACCTTTATGGTCGAGAAATATGGCAATTGTTGACCGGCGATATACATGACGCTGGTCCAAAATTTGACGAAGGGTAGAAATATGATCTATACATCCCCGGCCAGGACGAAACCCCGCTTGTTCTACTCTGATGTTTAACTCCCTAACTGCAGTGAGTCGACAAAATATAATGGAGGCCGGAACCCAAGAAATGACTGGGGTCAAACTAATCCTCCGATGGTTTACGCAAGAGCCCTTCGCTCGTTCCTTGAATGTGGGAACTATTATCGATTGACCCCAGCAAGGAAAGATGGTCTCCGTCGTCAACACAAAGTTGAGCAACAGAGTCAAGACCTCTACCAACACCCTTCCACCTTCTTTGAAAAGTGCTCACACGAGATCATCTGGACCAGCAACCCTATTGCGACTGAGAGTCGAAATGCAGTTGCGAACTTCGGTTTCAGTTAGTGGTTCCAAATCTACTGACTCGGGTGCTACATCATTAGCTTGTGGCGGCGACACGGTAGAAGCATGAGGCTAACTAAATTGACCCTCAAAGTGTTCCGCCCAACGCAATAACCTTCTGGACTTACTAGGGATTAGTGTGCTATTTTTCTCGCTGTTTGCTTCATTGACAGACGGTCGCCCGAGACCAGTGGCGTGGGTCAGGTTAAAAAGTTTGCCGGTGCTCCCGGAAGCTAAATTTATCTTTAATCCTTTGATTTTTTCACTAACCAAGCCTCAAGATTAGTCTTTAGACTAAGCAAGGGACGAAGGAAGCCTGAAGCTAAATGAAGAGAGACGGAACTTACTGGCTCAGTATTACCACGGTTAGGTACATTTATTATAAGACCTGTAGAGTAATTATCAGAAGTGAACGTCGGGAGGGGCCTAAGATCCAAATTTGATGAGACAGTGAGGAACGGGTCAGCAAGAGCATGTTTTCGCCCATCCACCCTGCTGTATACAGCAGACAGGGCTAGTCGGTTTATACTGCGAGACGGCGGCTACATTATGGAATGACCATTGTTGTGATTATTCATAGTTGTGTGTGGGCTGAGATACTGCCAGGGCGCCCAGACCTAGACAGGACAACGATTAGGGTTCTCAACCAAAGCCTTTGGCTAAAAAGCCTACACCGCAAGGCAATGAGTGGGTGGCAGTATACCGAAACTGGTACATTTTTCGGAAAAAATGCCAACCTTCTTCCAACCCTTAACCTAGGGTAGCAGGTTGGAGGGTGTGGATATTGGAAGCAGTTTTGTTTGGAGTGCGCTTCTCATCTTGAAAGTGTGCAGTGTTGTCTCCAGACTGGAACACTTTCACTCCCACTTTCTTCGTTGCATTCAAGCCGTTGGAGGGTATGTACAGTTTCACTTACTTGAGTAGCAACATCTTATCAGTCCGTAATATTACTGATGAGGTATCAGCCAGAAAATTTATTAAAAGATTCGCCCCTGCCAGTATGCGATATCTGTGCCGCCGAAATGACCTTCTGTTGTCTATTAAACGAAAGGTATATAGTGCTTATGTACGTTCTGCTGTGACATAACCCGGAATTATGTCCTGTTCGCACTGAAGATACAAAAAGACTTGCTGTGTTTGACCAACGTTTTCCCCGCCAGCTAGTCCACGCCATTGAACTGATCACGTCAGCAATAACACCATTTGCAGGCACGCATTCCTGAACACTAGGGATGTGTAATCAACTGATCAACTAATCACGTTGCACAGCCTGTGAGGTTTGGATCATGTACTCCGTATGCCATGTCAGTAGTTACTATACTGCCTGTTATATAATAAGATCGCCTACAATCAATTAAAATTGCGTGGTAGTCAAGTAAAGGAGTGGTCACGAAATATGACGATTCTGACTGTTCCTTTAAGCACAGTAGGCAGATGTGGTCTGCCAGGGAGGGGTCTTCGTGATAATTCAAATCGCCGGTTGGGACGCTGTCCGAGATGGCCGTGTGCCGCAGTCAATTGCATACTTGCATCCACACCATTTCCACTTCCTCGCTTAGCCCTCTTACATCGATTTTTAAGCTTCCTAATAATCTGTCTGTTGCGGATGCGTTCCTACTTTTGCAGATGTTAGGTGTACTTTCATCTTATCATCTGCGCAATTTTCTCACCGGCCGTTGGTGGTCTGATTAAATCGCAGCAGTGGGTTTCTGCCTTCAGAATGACTGATTGTCAGAGTGATGATATTTATGGCTAACGTGACACATTGGCTCTGGTCGCCTGGTGAACGTCAGAAATCCAGTGTACGCTCTCAAGTTTATTGTTCTGGTTCCGCACTGTTAGTAAAGTTATAACAATTTCCTTCTAGGATATCCTAGTCAATCCAACAGCCATCAGGACGATAATGGCGGTACCTAAATCGAAATTCCTCAAATACAGCCTACGTCAAATCTAAAGAAACCTACTCTGTTTACTCCAGAAAACATGAATCTTGTCACTCCCACAAAAACGTTGGCTGAGTTGCTCAGTGGTTAAATTATTGCCATACTTGAGGCCCGAATTATTTCCACCGGAATCAGTTTGGCAAGTAGATTCTTGACCCAGAGGAATTGTAACCGTATAAACTAATCCTGTATATCATATTCAGCAAAAATTTGATAAAACTAGTTCTCAAGTTAAATAATGTCCACCCGATGATAAGTTCAGAATGGTAAAAAGGTATATTTTCTGCAACATTTAAATTGAACTTGTTCGTATATTGCACTTATTTTAGTATATGTTGTGAAGGATTCATTGATGGAATATTGTAAGTGTCAGGTCCCGCTTTCGTTTAATTAAATTTGCTTTGCATAGGACTTGTGATTTCCATAGCCCGCCACTAAATCGTTTTAAACACCTCATTCACAGATCCCAGATGGCATTGCATAAACTAATTGGGCTTCATCGGTATATCACCAATGGGCCGTGCATCCATTCGCATGGGGTGAACTGGCCCTGCCATTAATTCCTCCCGTTGGTCACGCAGAAGTCTAGAAACGGTGATCACAGGATAGTGCTTAGTACTTACTATTCAATCTTAGTTCACCAGTGATCTATTTCGGTTTCCCATGGTTTCCGCGGTTTTACCGGTCATATAAAACTTTTATGTTGTAGTTGTGATAGCTGTGCTCTTAACAGCATTCTGTCGATCGGAGTGCGTGACAACTGTCTACAGTGAGGATAAAATATCGTTTGAAATGGAAAGAACAGTTTATTGCAAGTAAGCAAGCTTCCATATGGATATGCAACAGTGACACAGGAATAACCTCTCTACGATTCTCAGTTAACAACACCAAGAACTATTTTGAATAACGCGAACAGTAGACAGTTAACAGACGTGTAGACAAACTGTTAGATTGCAGGTTTCATGGAAGGCAGTCTTTTGCAGCATTTACACCACACCTTTGTTTATATAAAAACAAGTATATTTTCCTTCATACAATTTATACAAATCAGCGAAAGCTGACTGCCACCTCAGTGTAACAAACGACCACAATATTTATCGGACTATATCGAGAGGTCTGGAACGCCATTTAAAATATACAGTTTTTAGAAGATTATCAAGATGCAATGAGACGAGATTATATGTTGATTAACTCATAATAGGATAACCTGAGTTCCGTGAACGTCAGCACTATACATAAATGAATTTATGTTGCATAATGTGTATGATAACATGGATCAACCAACGACGAACGTAATACCCATTCGTCGCGGGAGTTTGGATATTATATGCGCACTTGATCTATTTCAGTCACCGTTATGAAGAAAATTTCCGGGGAGTACTGTGAGTCCGACTTTGAACAATGTTGCTCACTAAGTTAACAATCACGGTTAAACTGGAAAAGCCAGGTTCACATTTTCTTTATAAGGTTGCATGCTGCTGGTATTGCTGCTCCGTGAGCTGACTGCCTAGTGCTCGCTTGCAAATAATAAACATTCCGACAAATATCGCACTAACTGATTATTAATCACTAGTCAAGACTCACTAAAGAGACCTCTGTGAGAATCACTGAACAGCCTGTCCTAACTGAGCCCAAACTATCGTTCACAATTTCCCTATTTCTATTTAGATCATTATTTTAAACAATTCAAGCAAACCAGCCAAATAAGAAATTCGACCTGTTCCTTTTGGATTTCTAGTAATAGTTTTATGGACAACTGTTCACCTATCTAAATATTATCCAAGTTGTCAATCAGATCAGAGTGTAATTTAAATGAAGGGCCTACTGAATCCTGTTCGTGTGTAAACAAGATGACGCATAAACCAAGCAATTTTGGTGTTAAAGTGCTTCACATTTTGTGAATGAGCAAATAGCTCTTGTCAGTTTGAGAATTAAGGTCGTCTGAATAATATTGCGCAATTCTAAAAACCTACCAATACCTGTTCTGGATCGCTTCGTTTTGTTGCTCACGAACAGAACATTCCGTTGATCGAGAGGTTTCCCAGCTATTGAGAAAAAACCATTAAAATAACTAACAGTTACTTGTGAGCTAACTTTCGCAGCATAAACCATACCCAGCAAAATCACTTACATCTTAGCACCATCACCGTAACTGTCATTGAAATTTACCCGATATCATCCAATAGTTCTGAAATGCAAGATATCCCCTACAGGTTTCCATACGTCCAATTAGGCACATTTGATCTGTATATAATGCGTGTGTAAGAGCAATTCATAGATATGTCAATAAACAACATATTCTCTGCATATCGATACGGCAAACAATCACTTATTGTTTAACTGCCTCACTGAAGGGTAATTTTGCATTTTTGTTCGATTAATTACTTTGATTTTGAGTCATCCAGTTAGGGAAAGAAAGATATGTATGATTAGACGACACTGTGGTAGCTGCCTTAATCTTTAATGTGTACTGTATCTACTTAGTCAACGACATAAGAAACGCTCCAGCTCTGTCCGACAACTGATGTTTTTGAGATGTGTGATCACTGTAGGTGGACTGTGACGGATTACTGACAAAACTAAGTACTCTGGTATATTTGTAGTTGTTGGTTTATGGAAATTAAAACTCCCCGAGTGGGACTCAGGTGTATGTGAAGAAATAACATTATTCAAAGAGCCATTGACAATGCATATGTTGTAACAGCGTATGTATTGCTGATGCTCTACTACAAACAGCCGGAATGTTGATCTGATTCTATATCACGTTCTTTCCCGCATTATATGTTTATTACGTCGATTTTTAAAGAACCTATTAAGTGAAAAAATAAACGATCGATAAATTAATAGACAATAAAGTAACGCTTGTTTTATATGCGACTTACTGAACGTATTGTATAAAAAATCAAATGTAGTGAACGTAAACTTCAACGAGATTTAAAACTGCGACTGAACCAGGAAACCCAAAATTCCCGAGCGTTCTACTAACAAAGTTGTGAAGCCAGCCCATACTTTATAACAGTTGCATGTCATATATCCTGAGCAGATGGGAGACATACGTTGCAGCCTGTTAACTGTCTGTTCACTGTCCTTGGTCTCACAATTAAAGCATGCATTCTATATTTGTCGCATATTGTTTACTTCTAAAGTATGTAAAACGAATTATCGTAATTCCTGTTGAAAAGAAGGAAACAGGAACCTGTCGTTTCCCGAAATTTCTATGACCCTTGCAAGGTACACCAGTAGGAGCGAAATATTATCATATCACTAGTAAAAACAAAATGTCCAAAATGCGAGCAGCTTCATTTTATGTCACATTGCAGTCACACGAAATTAGGAGAAGGTTTTGGCCAATTATATGCAACGAGCTGAATGTACTTACTGATTAATGCTCGTCATTACTCAGCGTTGCTGCTGCCATTTGTTTGACTTTTAAGTGCACGTGGCTTTGAAGCTTCATGTAACTAAATATACATGGCGAGTGGTTGGGAGAACAGGAACAGGGCTGTTGAGTGGTGACGTGGAAGGATTAAAGGAGTGTTCAGTAGATCGCACCAGAGCAACTTTATACGTCCGGTGGTGACCTAACCCAAAATTACGTTGACCATTTTGCGTTGGTCATCACCTTTGCGTGTCAAGTTAATCAACGCAATATTCCTCTCTATTTTTAGGTGTTGTTTTACTGCAAACGTGAATTTGATTATACTGTTGGATGAAGGGATCAAAACTGTTTAGTACATCAACTGCTTCATTAGTACCAGTTAGGACTCCATTATAATTGTTGCGTTTTCTTTCTTGGCCATATAAAATGTTTGAAATCAGAGAATGTTCGCACTAAGTTAGCCCAATTTTGATAAATTAATATACTATCCGGTTCACATGAATTCTATGCGAGCTTTATCAAGGTTTTAGACTCTCTACCTAGCATAACACGGAGGGAATCAAGTGGACTTTCCTCGTCATGTTCACATTTAAACATTAGTATTATGGATTTGAATACATTCACTCCGAAGTTGTTCGAGCCAATGCCGCTTTTGATGCCTGTCGAAATATCATCTAGGTGTCGTTTTCATAAAATATCGACTGCCCTCACAGGTTCTGTTTCCAATTTTCATCTGGAGACTCAAGTTAGCCTTCAACTGAGTTGATCAGTTCTCTGCAATCCATCGATTTGTTCAAAGTCATTACCGTTAAACTTGAACGTGTATTCCACCGCACATGAACGAATGGAGTTATATAAGAACGGAACGGGCCTTTGTGTGGCAAAGATATGCGTTAACCTCCGGTCAAAAAACAGTTAGTGCAAAGTCAACACGAACGGAGCATATACTTCTGCGCATCTTCTTTGTGTCAATGACTGTCAGGAATACATAGACGTCGACGATGGTATGTTTTGTCAATCGACTCTGAACGAATTTAATCGGTTGACAGACGATGTTATGCAGGGTTATTCACAACTGAAATCACTGCAGCAACGCACCTGATATCTGTTATGCTATACTGTTCGTAAAATGGTTGTTACATCTCGTACCGGTACACTGACCAACGGTGCCGCTACTAATTCACAAACGTTTTCTTAAACTATTTTTCTACCAGTATGGACCGTGTATCATCTACTTTATAGGTCACTAGTTGTCCTCAGATTGCAACACGTATTTATTACGAAATGAAGTGTTGGCAGTAGAGTTTGGGAGTTTCAGTCTGAGTATATTTGTTATTCTCAAACAGCAGAAAACCAAAATCAGTAGTTCAAGTTTTTAACGCCTTAAATTTTTCCAACATGGTCAAACATACATCTCCACAATATTTTACCTGTAGTATGAAGCTGAATATCTTAAGGCGACATATGCTATAAACTAAACAGGCACTGATAAAGCTAGGCATTTCATCAGTGCAATACCTTGTTCACCTGCTGAACAAAAGTATTTTTCCAACTACGCTCTGCACATTGAAGTACTACCCAAAATCCTGGGATGGTTGTCACTTGCGGAGTGAACAGCAAACAAGTAAAAAACTAGAAAAGTTTCATGATTTCTAGTGTTCAGAAACTGTAGGGTTTCTGAAATTTTCCTGTCAAATTACATTACTTTCTAGCTGACATCGATATATTTTCCAGCATGTTCCGTAAACAACTTGAAAAAATGCTCCAAAATCACGATTTTAAGCTTAAAAAGCTTGAGTTCTACGTTTCACAGGGATAGCCCATATACTTCGATTCTTTTGTGACGTAACACTTCTGCACTTTTAGGAACGACAAACGTGGTGACAGCTTAACTTTCGTACTATACAAGTTTGACTTCTGAAAAGATGAGTTTCGGCTGAAGCAGTCGCTTTGCCATAGCCTACAAACCAACTCCGGACTTTCTGTTTCTGGATGACTAGTAATGCGATGAAATTACTAATCCCGACTTTTTTCTGGTTAACTGCACAACGTTTTGTACAAAAACATCGATAAACGTTTCCAAAATATATCAAATATTTTGGAAGCCATGCTGAAGAATTCAGACATTCCATGCTCTGGGAATGAAGCAGAATCGCATGTGTCTACTATTATCTTATTGCAAATTACGGGTCTTCAGACGTTACTGTTGAGGTCTAAAGGTGAGGTTTAAATGAAATCAATGCCTCACACAAGTGATAGGCTCACGAGTGATGCTAACGAGTTCTCTCAAGTCGCGAAATTTAATCTCAGCGGCTGTTTGGGATAAAAATGTACACAGGTCTGGACGTCATCTATTGGAATGTAATACCTGGAGGTATATCGCATAGGACGTCTTAATCTCAGATTGCAAAAACCTATGGAGCCACAATGGAAATTACACTGAAACATCAGGCGCGAATCGGCTGACCGTCAAACCAACTATCAGCCCGTATTCTCAGGTAAATTTACATTTTACATCTAAATGCATAGAGAATATTTCTTTAAACATGATGCAGAGTTGACATGTAGCTCCATCTAATTGGCTTTCAAATGTGAGGTCAGAAAATCTAAGCAAATCGCAGTACTCTCACTTCGTTACGCGCAACGTGTTTAGTTGGATAATAGTCAAACTTAAGTAAATCGTTTGCGGTAGATACCAACAGAAAACTGAGAACGTTCCAACGTTTTGTTCATGGTAATTACCGTAATCCGAACACGGATTTATTGGATTGGCTGGATATTGGTAATCGCTTTTGTTGCGACCGTTTTGAGACATTTTGCTTATTATATATATTTCAGACAGCCGAACGATAAGTCTGGCAGTTGTCTGTGAGTATGAGTTTTATTTACAGTTTTGTAAAAGTTGTGTCAAAAGTAATTTGTTTAATTATTAGTTAAAAGCTGAACAACCGATATTTGATGGCGAAAATGTTTAGATTCGACCTTCTACTTACTACTGGTGAAAAATACATTAAAGTTTGTCTCAGCTGGTAATTTGTTCAATCTTATTACTACTAATTCCCAGATATAAGTAATAAACGCCACGACATTTGAAAAGTTTTTGGTGTAAATGAGCGCGTCAATCTACTTGCGCCAGTGATATACAGAGACATCTCTATTCATGTGTTTGTCAAGTACAAACAACCCTTGATTGCACAATAACCAGGCCATACCAAACAAAGTGCCTGAATGAGATGTATCGGCCGTGTGAATAAGGTCGCCGACGTTTCATGTTATTCGATTAGGTACTTTACTGGTATCCGCTTCCTTTAAAAGTTTTTGTTGTCAAAAGTGTCGGATTTTTCCATTCATCCTATACTTACAAAAAACTAACATGCACACATTAGTAATTACACTGCAGTTCTGAGTCAGGATGTTGTGCGTTGTTTATTTTATAAACCTTTGTTCATCAAAAACAATGTGTAACGATCAAGCTCGTTTTAAATGATTAAT
Organism: Paragonimus heterotremus; assembly: GCA_013368495.1. Classification (NCBI taxonomy): domain Eukaryota; kingdom Metazoa; phylum Platyhelminthes; class Trematoda; order Plagiorchiida; family Troglotrematidae; genus Paragonimus; species Paragonimus heterotremus. The sequence goes on from LUCH01000817.1 coordinate 30,467, forward strand.
AGTCAGGTTAAATACATCACATTTATATCATGCATCCTACCGGGGAATCAGCAAGAGGCCAAACTGCAAACGGGTAGTTTGTGAAGTCAGTCAATTCGGTGTCACATTGTAATCAGATACTCACTTGAACATTGGGTCTCGACCGTTTAACTTGGTAAGGTGTAGCCAAGGTAGATCCGGTCTGCACAAAATGTTTCTGAAAGCACAGGGCTGGGTTAAGCAGGCGTATTTTAATAGGTTCTGTTGTGGACAGAATCCTATGCTTCACCGTCCTCGACTGAATGACCTTAACGTGGTAAATTAAGCGAAATGCATCCGTCACATTGACAAGGTAATTCGAATCCACCAGCAGCGTTGGTATGGCACTGTTGAGTTAACCTGGGTAGTTTTCCCGGACCCTTTCAAGTAGGCGTCTGATCGTATGACAACATAAATGGTTTTACAGGAACAAATGAATGAGTGTGCACTAAACTAGGCTAGGTGGGGCATAAAGACGGAGTGAACGTGAAGTAGACACGTAACTTAGCGGCGTAAAATGTTTTATTACCCGTACTTGTGAGTCCACGCGTGGTAGTTTTGACTAGCGTATTGCCAGTGAAATATACTCCGACGTTTACGAGTTTTTCTCTAGGTGCAGTTGGTCCCCTTTGACCCACTTTTGCGTGGTTCTGTGTATTACCCTTTCTGGGTACCCATTCTGTAGGAATATTGTTTGTATGAACGCCAACTCCTCAGTAATGGTATCATCCGAGCAAATTATTACGACTCTTCCCGTCAAACAGTGAATTAGGTTTTTTGAATCGAGTGGTAAAAACTATTGAAGTAAATGTACTCACCATTCCAAGTAACCTTTCTGCGTATCGCACGCTGAGTTGGGCCACCAGTGCGGCGACTTAAACTTACGTCTAAAAAGCCTACTGAGCTACTCATTTCGGTCTCCAACGAAAATTGCAAATTTTATTGTTTTAAATGGAATGTGACTGAGATGTTAGTCAGAGTTACAGTGTTACTGAGTACGCGAGAGACATTTTCAACGTATCTATCATGAAACTTACATTTACCTACCGCTGAGGTCAGTTGTACGTTTTCCAGTTCCGTCATGAGAATATCTGCGAACACCGGTCCCAACGGTGATCCCATTGCGAGACCTCCCTTCTTTCGAAAAATTCCTTCATTGAACGTAAGCTTCAGGTTGTAGGTGCAGAGATGAAGTACTTTTTGAGTTTGATCGATTATATTTGAATAACGATGTCACTATCTTGGATGTAATCACACAGGTAATCTATGGTCTTCTTCAACGGGACGCTGGTAACCAGGGATGCGACGTCCAGCGAAAATAATTATTTCTCAGTTAAATCGGTATCTTTGACTGCATTCACAAGATAGGAGGAGTCTCATAAGATATGTGTTGGAGGTGTCTGAGTGATGGGATCAAGTATTGGTGACAACCACTTAGCTAGTGAGTAGTACGGAGAGTTCCACATATCCAAAATTGGTCTAAATGGTACCCCAAATTTGTGAATTTTGGGTAGCCCGTACAGCCTCGGAATCATGATTATAATGAGGCGAATTTTTTAAAATGTAGCTGAATCAATCATTTCCTTCTGTTTTAAATATTGTAAAGATTTTGATATCAGTTTTTGTCACTGACAAGTTTTTTCTTGTTTATTATCCATTTTCTGAAACTTGGGCCGATCTTCTAATTTGGTGCAGATTCTGTTAATATAATTGGCTTAATAAGTAACACAATACTGACAACTTTATCAGGCTCATCTCTTTTCAAGGTTTCCACTATCACAAGATGTTCTTCTGTGAGAGATTGTTATGGAGTTGGACTACAGCATAAGTCTTAATAACAAGTACTCACTAGCATAGATTTCAACTGATCCACGTCTAAGACCGAAATAGCATCGAGATCAGACACTTGTATCCACAAATTCTCAAACTGCACCTCCAAATCCGGTTGCTCGGTTTTACGTTGTGGATAGAAAAACTCAATACTTCGAGTAATAACTCATCTAGATTCAAAGAAGAAAAATTGTGGACGTACAACTTTGGATGAGTTAGGAAATCCGAAAAATGTTCATTTGGATGGATCTGTTTGAATAGTATGTCCAACCTGTTTTAGTCATGTTTCATTTCAACCCGTGCTGTGTAAGCGTGAAAATCTGACCGCTCCCTTGTCAACTACGTATTACAGATGTGAAGTACTTAGTCTGGTGATGGATCACTGAAGACGAGCTTGTTCGCTACACATTATATTTCATTACCGCGGTGAGGATTTTTACGCAATTTACATCTTTGATTGTGAGTCGAACTTGACTCTTCGATCACGAAGTGGATGAGATGCTTAACGTTAACGGGTTTCGCTATAAAAGTATAATGTTTGCGGATTCGTTAACCCTGAACCAAATTACAACACCACTTTTAATATAATGAAATTGCATATCTTAACCATATTTTTAACAATAGAGATAAGATCTGTTTTGCTATAGCGCGCACAAAGCAGTCAGTCATTGAGGACTTCCAAAGAGTTCAATTTAACTATAAAACTGAGTAATATAAGCCGGTTTCTGGGTTAGCTATTTAACACTGACAAATGTTAGTGAGATCTTCATCTAACTAATTACAGACATTGGATCTGTAGTCCAAATCACCAAACCGGTAGGCTGCTTTGTAAAAAGCGTTTGAACGAGTGGACAAAGAACAAGGCAATGGTCAAAATCCCTATCAATAAATTTGTAACCTCTCAAAATCTGTTAAGTTGTTCAACAAAAATTGGCTTATTTCGATGCATCTTAAGTATGCACGCTTTCATGAAGCGCAACACATACTTAGCGGAATATGAAGGTCGTCTGCACCATACGTTCCGTCCAGTGTCATTTTCAAAATATTTCATCACTGCTTTTACAATCAATAATTGATTCAAAGGTTATTAGCAATCAAGAAAATTGTCTTTTCGTTTGTCGGTCAAGATTTTATTAATGCGCACAATCTTTATGTCATCTTGGTTGGGCAAGTCCACTCGTACCGGACAAGGTATAAGTAACGTACACTTAAGTGCTAAGTCTTAAGTATAATTACCGGATACATTGTACAGAATTGTCCAATCTTACGGGTGGGCAAACGGAATATGTTGTATTGAACATTCGGTCGGTTATTGTCACCGGTGGACACAGAACTCTGAACTACTCAACCGCTGTATATGAATACGTAAAAAACACTTCTACATGAAGTGCTGATGTCTCATAAAGCTGCATTTATCTGATAATTGAAAACAAGTGTCGGCTTATGCCTTCAACAACTGATGAATAACACTACCCGATTGTATTTCTATTATTTGTAAAAAGCTTCCTCAATAAATGCACACGAGAAACCAGCTGAATCAATTATCGACTGTTACTTTGAACAATGAGTTAATATTCGGTTACTCACTGTAAGCTGTCTGAAGATTTAGTAACAAGGCAAATAAAAACGTGTAAATACCAATGAAAGTATTTCATTTATGCTTCATCAAATTTTGAGCTACCTGATTCACTATTTAAAATGAAGTGCGTTTTATGATGGTCATATGATAAATGCATTCGTGTTATGTATAATCTAGCTGAAACTGTGAAAGAACGTAGCGCTAACCATGGTGAGTTGCTTATTGTTATTCGACGGTTATCCACAATTTTGATACAGTTGTCTACGTTTTTCAAGATTCCTTTGTTACTCACAATCTATTAATAAAGACTATGACTAAGGCTGCATTTGGCAGTAGATAACGGTAGTAAGTGATGATAGTCTGCCATCCACTAGCCCCGAGAGACTAAGTAGAAGGGAAGGACATCTGCATAGTAGTGAGGTTAAATTCTTTATTAAGGGAAATACTAAGATGCTTCCAGGTAACAATACTTCAAGAAAAGTGGATGATAGTGAAGCTGTTAAGACGTGTTAGCCACCATACATAAAAACCCCATGGGCTGTTGGAAATTAAACCGTAATTTGAGAATTGCTTGGAACTTCTGTACGTGACTTTTCTTGGTGGTTGGCGCTGCCTTCTCTCGATTAACGTTCAACCGTACATAAAAAGATGCGCATTAGAGCTGTCAAAATAAGAACGCTCGATAAACTGGAGCCAGATACTTTCAAAGGTTGTGTTAACTGTTTGATCACATATATGCTATACATATTTAAAAAATACATTACGCGCAAAACCAACGGAAGTCTAAAAAACTCAGCATTGCATCGGTACTAAGGAACAGCACATTCAAATCCCCATCACTTCCATACACATGAATGAAGTTAAAGGTTTTCGAGGAAGTTCGACTTGAACCTCTGTTGATTCAAAATAACTAGATTAATAGACGGCAGTTCACGGACTTCCAGTCACAAATTGTTTTTAGTGCACTTTATTGTTTGGTCCATTGTAATTTGCCATCGGTACATAGCACCTGCATGACAGCCTGTTTTTTATGTTCCTAAATGCAGCAGCACCTTCAACTTCCCAAGCTGTTATATAGTGGTTGCTATTTGAAATTATGATACTGTATTATCCTTTTCAATGTTGGTAAGCATTTATTCCCCAAATTGATCCAAGGGATTGAGTTAGCTTTCAATCAAGTTGACTTTTCGTCATCAATCCGTCAACCTGTTCAAAGGCATCACCGTTGACACTTGACGCACCATCCAGCGCAAACAAAATCGCCCATCAACAAGGTTTAACGTTTCCGAGAAAATTCATCATGAATCTCTACTATTTTAGAATAACTGAGTTATTTTAAAATATTTAGCGGAATTTTTGTGACGGATAACTTGGGACTTATTTTGCCCACTGGAAGTTTCATGCCTATTTCTGAGTCTTCAAATGCGGCAACACATTCAACTTCCTAAACTGTAATATGGTGGTTGTCGGTTGACGGTACCATAGCACATTTCATCATGTGTTTAATTAATTACTCTTCCAATTTTGGTTGACTTACACTCCCAGGCTGTCAAGCACTTATCTCCCTCGTCGCAACTTTGAATGATCTTTAAGTTGCAATTCAGTATTAATAGTTTTCCTGTGATATACGTCCCATACACGTCATCACAGACGCCCAGTTGCCGAAGTGTCCGGTTAACGATAAGAAATATCCTCTTGGTTTATCCATAAGATGATCTCACCGAATGGACATTTCAGTCCAATGCATGCATTTTATCGCCGAATGCGTCTAGCTGTAATAAACACTGCAGACCACAAGCATTTCCTAGTTTGGTGTAGCTCAGTAATAGTGGTAAATGAGTGTGTGGTGACTGCCCCACCGACAGATTTCGAACAATCGGTTTCAAGGCTTCTTGGAAAATGTACATAAATCCAGTTGGAAAATTGTTTAGTGGCGAGACACGCATTTTCTACAACACATCAGAAACAGCAAGAGCACTGAGGCATCGATGTGCTGACGACAAGCAGTTTGTTTTTCAGGCTCATTTTCAGCGGCATGTTTTTGAATCTGTTATTTTGGCATATCGCCTGGAAATTGTTTAACTTTGTTGTGAAGTCACATTCAAATATAAGATAGATGGGTACGGTTTTCATTTCATCCGTGGTTTGGGATTGGCTTAATCAAATTCACCAACTGTACAATCGTTACACTTTTATCCGGGGTTGACTAATAAACCGGTTTCACTTTGGTTATCAGCGTAGAGTGAAGATTTTTGAGCAACCGCTCCATATTTGTCGTACAACAAATGTGAACCAACTTCCACTCAGTTGTCATTCGCCCATAAAACCCAAATGTTTTCGCACAAGAACTCTGAACAAGCCTCAGATTTGCCGTGACCAAAGGTCACATCAGCAGCCTGCATTCCCACATAAATGTCCGAAAACAAATGTGTTACTTGCTGTCTGAATGGTTAGACTATGAATATCTGAAACCATACAACAATAGTACGCGAGACTTGGATTTGTTGTCTGTGTATCATTCCAAATTTCTCAAACAGCAATCCGATGATGAATCGTTAAACGTCATTTTTTTCACTTGCCTTTTTCGAGAGTTTCATTACCATTTATCGTGGGGGATAGTAAATCCTCAGCATCTTGTTTCGCGATGTTCATGTGCAGTGGCTTCATCATATTTTAATGGACAGTCTACACTTTTGTGCGTATCACTAGATTTAACCAAAATCTTCTATCATTGACACTTTGTTGATGTTCATCTATGTTAGTAGAACATGAAAAGTTTTGATAGGACCTACTTTTCATCACCATGAGTATAAAACAACGGACTGAGATACTGCACAGCTTCAACGTCATCATCATCAGTAGGCATATCAACCGGTTGGTCTTGGTATCTTTTAATTTGTTGTACGTATTTCAACTTTTAGAATCATAGTAGTTTAATAATTTTTTAAAAGACAAACAGACCACAAAACATATAGCTTAAGACACTAGTTAATATTTGTTTGGGTTATTTGGACACGATGTTGGAAACTAAATATGGATACCTATTTTTCAGTTTCACCTTCAAATAATCTCTTTGAAGACGAGGTGTTTAACTAATGTTGTTCTAGTTCGGCAAATTGAGGTAAATTTTGTCTGTGCCAACAAACTCCGGCAAAATTCGAATTGATCTATTCCGAGGATTTAAACGTAGGTATAACTTTATTGGTAAGCAAAAGATGGTTCGGTCAATTCAATTCAAACAGCCTGCAAGAAAGAATTGCAGCAGCTGACATTCTACAAACATTTTCAGTTAGCTGCCACCAAAAGAAATTACTACATTGGATTCGCGTTCATATAGACCTCATTGACAGTTTGTGTGCTTGCAACGGTTGGGATTTGACCTCCGACCACATTTTCATGAATCAACCTTATTGAACACCGGGACACTGATTTCACACAATACGAGACCAAATTGTCATAAGTGAAGCGCAGACATATATGCTCGCGAGTGGTCTTCGAATTACCCAGCGGCTTTGATAAGTGGTCAAAACTACTCCGTTGAATACTGTCAATGACCCCTCAAACTGAGGCCGCACGCCATTGCAATTTTGAACGAACGTCTTAGTACCAATGGGTGGTAGGCATAAATATCTCACGAGGAAAATTTTGTTCATTTGTGAGTGCTGTTCGAGTAACACACAACTGTTATCTTGTTGCGTTTTAAACGTGGCACGTGGTTGAGGACTGGACAGTTAATTGGCGCATGAAGTATCAAACGAATCTGCTTTTACTTCATCCTCCTCCTCATCATCATGACAGCCAAGAGCCTGACCAAAAGGTACCGTGACTCGGGCCGCCGCTCAGCTCAACAGTGACGTGAAATATCCTAGAAGAAAACGTTACTAAGGAGGTTGAAAATTAATAAAAGAAGACTAAGCGGAAGAACGTTTACTTACTGTGAAATAGTACCACAATCTTACATGTTGACCCAATAGAATAAGGTTTAGTATCGTTATTAACAGCGTTGCACAGAAGAAGTTTGGGATGCATAAGATGTCTAATGTTTCTGTATTTCCAAAGCAAACTATATAACTGAACTCGTAAAGCAACGTGTCAGGGTATTTACACAAATACAGATCATTTGCGCTCAGCGTGAGTGTAAGCAAAAAGCCCACCTGAAATAATATCACATGTACGAACATATTTTCTGTACTTCAGCCAAGGAGGAAAGCGGCACTTCACTGGATTACTGTGGGTATCTTCACCGTACATTCTGTTGACTGTGTGTTATTTACACTGCATTTTTTCTTCCATGTGCAACGAATTCCTCTTTGTTTCATAGAAGTACAACCAAAATGTTAAGTAATTCTGCAAATGGTCATTCCGTCGCTCCAAAGAATACCCCGTTGAATGCACGGAAATAATGGGCAAAGAGTCAAGGGGGATTGTTTTGTACGAAAATGTGGATAGACTTGCACTCAATATGTCAGTACTTCACATGAATCCCCAGGCATTTCTCATAATGTTTAGTGTGCCAAATTCCTTAAGCATAACTTGGCACGAATAGCGCACGTTTCCGTTTCACCACGATTGTTTGTTTTGAAAAAATGCATTGGTATGTTTTTTCACATAATCCCCAACCATACAGAGTGATTCCCATTCTATGGAGAGGCTGGCTGGCAATGAACGTTTGGTCCGACGTGAATGAGGTTTACATTGTCTTGCAGCAACTTGTGTCAGCTTTCTGACAAAATGACTTGGTAGTTATTTAATGTAATGCAACTTGGTGACAAGACTTACCGTGACCATCGAGGTGGAGTTGTATCAATTGTGAAACTTACTCAAAAAAGAATAACAGTTGTCTAAAGTTCATCCCTACCAGTGGACTAAGAAAACTTTTCATGCATTTCAGGGAAATATATCCAATAGTAGTGTAATGAAAATAAAGTTCTGATACATTCTCACTCGCTAATGTGGATCTGTGAATTTCAAAGGGCCAGAAATACTATACTGCGCTCTAGAACGGTCAGCAATGCCACAGGTGATAAACAGAATAGTAGAATGTGGTGTTCGATTTGTACGGTTCATTTTCTGCAGACAGAAGGAAAAACATCTTGTGATCACGAGCTCCTCACTTTTGGCTCATGCTTCATCATGACGAACTCCATAAGTCGGTCTATCGACTATGCGATAAACACTCAAGACACGTAGCACTGAAATCATCAGTATACTAGTACAAAAACTTTCATTAACGTTCATTCTATGCACGGTTGAAGTTTTCATTAGTTATCGACTAGTATGCTGATGTCATGCTGATCTGGGATGCAAATGTTCGTCGTACATTTGGTTTATGCTTACTTGAGCCTTCAATCTCGACTAAATCTTTGGAGTTATGTGCTACTTGAACGTGAATACCAAACATAACATGCTGGCAAATCTTTGGAGATAAGCCACATGATTTACATGCTTTACGCACACTTGAATTTTTATCATTTTAGACATGAATGAAATAACTGACTTAATAATTAACTGTAAGTATCGCTCGATTTGTTTAGGTTTACAGTGTTAATAAATGCGAGTTCTGTGCATCTGCTCCTGTTTACTCTTTGCCTTTACTCTTCAAATACAAGTTATTCATAGGACAATACTAATGGCTACGTACAGATCCAGACTATGTAAATACTGAAGAGTATTCAGTGATAAGAACTACGCTCACATTAACGGTCGTTGTTTCTTTATTTTGATTCCTGATTATCTACACGTGATTGCCCCGAATTAACTGAGTCAGCATAATTTTTCTATTAACTGAAGATCAGTTTTTAACGAGGCCATTTGATATGTGTTAACAGTTAAAAGGCATCTAACTCATTGGGTTCCATCGCACTGTTAATGGAAGCAAGGTTGCATGTGGAATTATGATAATGATATGCACGCTCTGAAGTAGATCCCCATTTGATGTCAACGCTGACATTAGTTTCGCGTGAGTTGAACCATATGCACAAGTGTACGTTCTTCCGACGAACGCTGAGTGACGCACGTATAACCAAGGACGCCAAATAGCAGAAGCAAATCAAGTCGCTAGAAACCTTGGTACTATTAGCATGAACAATATAATCAATTACAAGGAACAAACCTCAGTTCGCTTACATTCGTGGGATAAGATACAATGGTTGGCCGCAATAGGCCGTCAAGTGTACAAAAGCCACGACAAGTACAAGCACAGGCGACCGACAGGCAATGACGGACCAACGAAATGCGATCGGATCTGTCTAATATGTGTCTAAATAGCCGGTCTTCGGGCGGACCGATTAGTCGGCATCAGTTTCACGGCGTCCCATAGGAGGGTCGTATTCACAGAGGGTGGGGAGGGTGAGACGGGTAGACAACAATGGGTGTGTGGGCAGGTAAGTGAGGTTCCATAAATAAGAGAGGCAGGATGGCGCAATTAGTAAAATTAGACGCGGGTTGTGGGAATGACAAGAACAGGCGTCTAGTTAGGCGGGCTCAAAGGTCGGAGTTCAACAGGGTCAGTCGAAAGGAATTTCGACTTCCAAAAACGTCCTACAAGTATAGCCAGTAGTTGGTCAGAGCAAATCCTTGTTCCGAGTGTTGCCGGCTCAATCTGACTTATCACTAAGGGAGTGATAACTAATGATTGCCGAAAACGGGAACTGTTATACCGACTTACAGACAAAAAAATACATACAAGTTCTTCACGATTTACAACCGTGTACACAGGGATGTTAATCTTGTGATGATTGGCGTAGGTGTTTCCCAATTTAAAAACCAAAATATTCTCTTTTTAAGCCGGTGAATTAAATGCACATATCAATTACTATCTTAATAGACCAGTCGACAATAGGGTGTTAAACACTTACAGCAAAATATTTAACTACCAAAATTTTATTTCCTAATTTACCTTAAATCGCTAATTAGATGTTCACATGAGAACAATCTGATGTTACAAAAGCTTCATCTACCATGCCCTGTTTATTTACGCGTGAAACTGGCTTTGTGAACTTATTGTGTTTTCTATTCAGAGGTCACATATAGTTACTCAGTAATAGTATGTTTGTGATCATTGAACGGACTAACTCACAAGGATCACATCGTAGAAAATAGTTGGAAACATACAATAATTCTTGAATATAAACTTAATAATCATGCAGGACAAACAAATAAGTCAATGAGTAGTATCTCACTACATTCCTGCCAAATGGACAACAGCGCTTGTAGGGATGAAATAAGAATACTTAAATGCATTTTAGTAGCCAAGAAAGCAAGGAGAACCAATAATTTGTTAACCTAATGATAAATATTAACAGGAAATTGATTCACATAGTAAAGACTGATTCAGTCGTTTTTTCTTCCACCCGTTTGTCATCATTAATTCGCGCTGCGCAAAGATCAAGGGAGACTTCACCAGGATTTTTGGAGATAGTATGCAAATGCACAAAAAGCGATTGATCTTCAAACGATGTGTATTTGCATTTGCTTGGAGAATCAGAATACCTTATTACTTCCAATATATCTACAGTTTTTAATATTCTTCAACTATCTACTGAGTATTTGACCCTTCGTGTTACTTAACAAAAATGAAACATAATTTGTGGAACACATTTATTAAGAGTAGGTTACTGCGAATTTAGAAATTGTTCAGTATGGCGGGTTAGTAAATGACAGTTAACCTCCTTTGTACGGTTATATATCACACGACTATTTTGTTCCATTTTTATGACAACGTTACTCATCACTTTCAACATATAGAAATTTCGATGCATCTAACAAAACGCAATTCGAGAGAAAACAAACCATTTTCTCGTCTCTGTTACCATCAAATATCATTAAACGGTAATAGAAAACAGTAATGTTATCATGAATTTGTTGTATAATCTGTTCGTGATTGAATTCAGCGTTTGAACCTGACCCGCTCGAAACAGTTGCATGAGTGTACAAAAAGAAAATTATTTGCATTGTGTTTTTAGATAGAAAAGAAATGATCGCTGCACGGAAGTTTGGTGAGTGTCATGAGCATTAATGATTTTCCTAATAGAAGCCGACTAACATTTGCCTTTCCGAAGCTGAACACGGATTTACAATTCATCTACGAAACTCAGGTATAAATATGAAACTGGAAAAAGCCTTTTGGCTTGTGAAGGTCAAAAAACTGAACCTACTTGAATTACTATCTGGTTGATTAGCTAAAGCCTTATGACTGTTCACAACTGAGTCCTTCGACGGCGTCACGTTCAACTTGAACAGCTAACAGGACTAAAGTATCCGGCTCAAACAATGTATCTGGGAAATTATTTGGTGCTGTTAAAAATGAAAAAATGTATGACGCGCGTGCTTTGTCAACTTAATTTTGCAGACAGTGATTGAATCTATCATGGCGTCTAATCTGTGTATAACAACAGTTTCACGGTGCAGATCCAAACAATGTAATCTATTTTAGGGCTTTCCTTTGTCTAACATGGGATATTTGGGAAGGAATATTGACGTGCACAGAAAACAGTCACAATCCGACCCCTTTCCATATTCATCAGATTAGAATAGTTAACTTCTATGGAAACGTTTGTGATCAACACTTTTGAGGCTGATGTTTGAAGCCCAAATTTATTCCGCAGCTGCAGTCCAATATTTGAGGTTCTGTGTTGATTGGCTTGCCGTGAAAGTGCATATGGGTCCCAATCAGAACAGCTTGTCGAACTGATCAATCTCTAAGCTCAAAAGGCATTTTCGGACGGAATTACGCAGTCACCGGAACTTTTTCAGCAGCTCTCAGTTCACGGGATTATTCTGTGGGATTATTATGTTAGTTTTGTCTGAAAGAGGTTCAGCAGGAAAAGTCACCTCTACAAGGCATATTTTTGGCCTTTGTTATATTTACTCATAGAACTTCGACTTTTTACTTCGTGACTCGCAACGCCCTGTTTTAACTTCCCAGACCGGTAATTGCGTATTGGAGATCACAGCTACTACAGAAAGATTTTGGTGAAATCTTGCCAGACATATTTGCTGCATAAGATAATTTCCTAACAACAGATAACACAAGTTTGCTGGCCATACACGCCTATAGATGAAGTTCATATTACCTGTTCCGTTCGTGTTTCAATGGCCCCATCAATAACGTCTGAATTGTGGTGTTTAGTTACGTCGTTCTCAAAGGTTCTTTAAGTTGTCGAAAACAATGTTGACGTCAATAACAGTAAGACGTCCTCAGTATGTGGTGGTATTTACTGTTTTTTTTTACAATTTCAATTAATAAAACCAATTTGCGAAATACAGTCAGTTGCTGCTGTAAGGTGACCAGCACACTCGTAAAAGTTTTCTGATAAGACAGCTGGTTTGGCTGCGGTAATGCCAGACTTAATCTTTGCTCACATCGGTTCGTTTGGCATTGGCGTAACCAACATTGAAGCAGTGATAAACTGCAGTAGCGGTGGAAGTATAACAGCGGATATGAATTCATCGTGGCTTAGGTTAGCGACAGCTTTTGTGAGTTAAGCGAAAAGCTTGGGCCAATATCGCCCACTGTTCTTGATTGGTTTCACCAATATTGCTACCCTTCGTCTTGTCGCGTGTTTCAACTCAAACTAAAACAGGACTAAACTGGCAGGTGAAATCAAACTAACATTAGTAATTCATAAATAATGTACCAAAGATGAGAGGCATAGTTTGAGGGGGTTGTGTTCAAGAATGACCGTATTGGCCGGGAGGGGTTTATGTAGGGAGTTTGTATGCAAATACCCTGGTAATAGTCATGCTGAACAAAAATGCACGTTGTGTCAATTTTAGCCAGAGAAAACACAAATATCACAGATTTCAGTAAGTGTCATCAAAATGCCTACTTGCCATTTCATCTTGCTTACACAATCTTGTTGCCTTATTCTTGCATTCGATGACTCGATAAACAGTCAAAACAAATTCAGAACGTTGGGTGCAACGTTTTACATCTTAGAGTCGATTAGCGCCTGTTAAACACTGCGTGCAACTGCGACTTCCCTGGTTTTCGTTAGACTGAGATTTATACGACTCCAAAGTGGAGTTGGCTAATTTCAGTGTAAAATGCTCAAGAACTTCTGCCCAAGCAATCAAGCTCCCCATTTACAGCACGGTCTCCGTATTGTGTGTCTGGGCCCAAATGTGAAGTTTCAGAGCTCCTGACTTGTGGAATGCTTGCCGCGTCAGAACATATCGATCCCCTCACTTCACCCAATCCATCGGAAGCACATTATATTCACAGGCTGGTGTCCTAAGGCACCCAGTTAGCAAAAGTGGTTATCAACAATACCACGACGAGGTGCAGAAACACGCCATAAAGAAATATTGTTCAGAACAGAGGAATGTTAATCTGACAGATGTTTATCCACTTGATGGCTTAGGTCAACAGTGGACAATTTCCGAATGATGTAGACACTTTGTACAAACCAAACTAATCACGTTCAATTAGCGTTTCATTTGTTTTCTATTTTTTGGGTACACTATCAACATACAGGGTCTTCAGGATAACTCACTTGAGCTACAGCGCCGAACAGGCCGTTTTACTTGCGAGAAACACCCGCTTAGCCTATAAGTGTGTTTAGTTTAATACAATCTAACATACCATAATAACCTGCTCGTTGGTAGTTGAATTCCAGTGCGTACCTAACGTACGTACGCGTACGCCGAATCAACTGTTCAGAGAGTCTGATCACTGAGATCACCACGGTGGAATGAAGATACTCTCGACTTCTTACTCCCGATGTCATTCAACTGTTGCCTGCTGTATGTCTGCTATACGATTGTCGGAGAAATGACAGTGAGTGCTTAGATTTCCATCCTCCACACTGTCTCATGATTTTCACGTCATTCTATTGCTGACCCACTGAAACTGAAAAAATCTTTGAACTAGCTACTTCGTTCTGAACAGTCCACTTAAGATTGTGATGTACATAATTATTCGTAGTCTTATTCAGTCGCGAATTGACTATAGCTGAAGAAGTTGTCACAACACACAAAGGAACTCATCCGTAGACAGTGAAGAATGTTCAACGTTACCCCTACTGTTCGACAAGGCCAATTAATACAAATAAAAACACTTGACTAACTGTTGACATGCAATCAGTTGTAAGTGGTTTTATTTTTGTTACGTTATGTCAATGGAGTGAACCGTGTAGCAGTTAAGAGCATCCCGCCTACGAATGCCTTTGAAAAGCCACCTTGTTTGCTCGTTTGGACCGAACCTTGAATGCTAACCTACAGTCACATTAGTTAAAAAAACAACTTTTGAAACGCAATATGTAATTGCGCAACTGTTGAATCCTGACGAATTAACGGACAATTTTCCTCGGATGGACTAGGTAAAGTTGACTGTAGTGAAGTTTGTCACATTTGACAACAAGCATCTCAGGAATATCGCGATAGACGAAGCGATTGAAAGTGGTGGGGTAATTGTGAGTTGTAGTGGGCTGTTTTGATAGGTAATCTCAGTCATCTATCCGTCAAAAATCAACACGTTTCTTTTGAAAATTTTGATAACTGTCAGTTTGCTGTGCACCCGATTAATTGGGTGGGAAGGCAGAAAATTGTTGTGATCACCGACATAGAAATGGATAAGTGATATCACAGGACAATTACACTCGGACTACTAAGTTTGCTGCAACATCCCTGTACATTCATCATCGTTCAGATTATTGTAAGAGGTTCTGTATATGCATGTAATAGTTAATCGAATGGGACTACACGGAAAGCCGGGATAGCCAAAAACAATATTACATTTGTTTTCAGTAAACAAAAACATTTATAACTTGTTACATACCAACATCGCATATTGTGTATTTTACTGCTTGGGAAATAGACAGATAAGCATAAACCAGGTCTGTCAACTTAGAAATCGATATTACGCTGGACCGATAACTAGTTCATAATTTTTCACAATCCGTATTTCTCCAGCGCTATAATTAACCGTAGAGCAGATACCGATGACAATCTTACGTTTCAATAAAACGCTCTACGTTAACCAGCCATCTGACCTTTATGTCGAGAACTGCTGACGAACGCTTCCATCGTGTTCCATTTTCTGGACAGTTTGTCTATCATCACTCACACTCATTCTTGAATACTTGTCTGATTTCTCAACTTCCGTCATCGAGTGAGAGAAAATTTGGAGTCGTGTACAAAGGTTTCCTAAACTAAATCAATGCGTTTAGAAGCGTTGATACAAATGGAGACAGTTCAAGTTATTGGATAATCTGAAACTCAGACTTCAAGTGTCGTGCGTTTCAGCAATCGCTTTGCAAATCGGAGCCTTGTCACCATTCCTGATTGGCTCTGATGTTATACAAAATATAACCATATCTGTTTCCTTTATACTCCGCACATTTATTCATGTCAGCTGACAATCGGCTGATTTGCAATCAGCTGTACAATTGATGTGATATCGGATATGAAACGCTCAAAAGCAATCTTTCCTTCGACAGTTCATCCGAAATACCAAGTTGATCAGAGTTCAATAGATTATACCTTAACATATCCAAGTGCGTTAACATACTACTTTCACTAGTCCAATAAAACCAATGTGAGAGGTTTTCTAACGCATGTACCTCTCTCCAGGTAAGCAATGAATACTGACCTCGAACGAATTTTATAGAAATATCCTAGGAATGATTTCAGTAACAATGAGTAACATGATCACTTCACGTTTTTCGTGTTTGTACCGGAAGTCAGAAGCGTTGATGTTATGTCTGACACTTCACTCTTTTTTTCATTCTACACCAACTGGTCAATTAATTAATCAGGATCTGCGTGATTCTCCGTAGAAGTATTGTACACCTAATGCAATCTCTGGCTTCATTTCAAAGGACTGCGTACGTTTTGTCAGCTCCCCAAACCACTCATCCAGCTGCAGAGAAATTTCCTGTAGAAACAGTTTGCTGTTTTCACTGCTCTCCAGTGTTCCCCAAACGGTTTGCTTGTGAACTGTTAATCATGCTATAAGTCGGCACACTAGACACTAAGAAATCCACCGGTGATTACGTAGCAAATACACACTGTTTTTATTTGCAAACAAAGGTCGAGTAAAACACAAGAGCAGAAAATTTAAGAAAAAGCTTCCTCATGGAGATCAGGAAAACGTCTGAATAATAAATCTGTTTTAGATAATAGCTACAAGATGATGATGAAACTGAGTGAGTATCGTTAAAATTATTTTCTATCGACTGTGATATGGTTTGATATTGTTATATAATCGTGCCTATTTTTAATTGGTAAACTTATACTCGCGGCAAAACCAAATGGGGCTTTGGTTTTTAAGTTTGAATAGGCCTGCATAATGTTGTCTTGTAAGAAGCGTTTGCTTCAAAAATTATCCCAATTAAAATAGTCAAATCACATCGTCGGACTGAAACTGCTGAAATTATTGTCATAACATCTGGCAAGCTAACGAATGGGCGAAACAATGCAATACGGTACGATATAATTACCACATACTGTACATTTTACGCATTGTCCGTTAAGGCATGCTCGTCAGAAATACATGTGGATCTACAAGCAAATATATAGCAGAAGTTAGGCGTACATGTATACTTGATGCTAGTTTTAGTCACACACTACGCTATTATACTGGAAAAACGCTTAGCAAACAGTCAGCTTTCATGAATGCACACACCACAGAATATACCCAGGTAAATACAGACACCTTCAGCTAAACGGAACTGATCTCTTGATAATTGCCTCCTTATAATTGCTTGTCTGATTGATCACTTCAGCCCGGGATTTGATTAACCATTAAATGTCCTTATAGAATAGTGTGTATCAATCTTGATGGAGATCATACATAATGCAAATAAATGTGAATCTTATGGTGGCAACATCTCAGAAAATGTTTAGAGAAGCTTGTGCAAAGTTAGACTGGTACGGCAAAATACCAGTCAACTATCGATTTTCATCTGCATTTTATAAAGATAAAATAGTAAGATATTTGTGCACTGTTACATTGTAAGTTAGTTAGGGATGCTTACCTCCTTATTTATGGAATAGCATATTTCAACAAACAAACTTAATCAAGATAAAAACATGCTGCCTAATCCTTCTGAATCACCGTTGACATGCAGTTCCAATGCGTAGGCATTCACATAAATAGTATGCTTTTACAGTAGTTTAAAGTTCAAAGCTGGACTAGTTTAACGTTATTGTTCTTGCGGATCAGATTACAGAAAGGTATACGCTTGAAACGGACTTCTAATTTATGGACTCACTGTGAAAGTCGACTTTAGTCACACTGATAAGATATCGTGCGTTGTCTAACATGTACTGTTAAATATTTGCTTCTCACTTTAAGTTAATCAACGTAGTGTGTATATTTTAAAGTAGAATAGATGACGTGGCGTCGTACTCGTCATTTCATTAAAGTTACATGAAACATCAATAGAAGTATGTTGTGTAATGCATACACATCCTCCTTGTATTTCATGTCTCCGGTTGTTCAATTTACGTTTACTTAACGAATCATATAGTGTTCGTATGTGCATCAAACAAACTGTCTACTGAAGGTTCAAACTTGTGTTCTTGACCAAGAACTACTGCGACATAAATATGTGACTGTGAATTGTAACCTCCAGCCAGTTGAATAGTATCGAATCTGGTCAATTAACTCCTGAATATATTCAGAGGAGCTCATTGGGTGAATAGGAAGTAACAGGTATAACAGGTTGTATGAAATTTTGTCCACGAAAAGTATTACAACAACCGCGGCTCGTCCGAGTCGAATGCAGAAAGTTTCAGGAGAACAATGTAGAACATGGAAAATATGAAACAGGTAATCACGCAAGCATGTCATGTTCGTTTTAGTCGAAGCTACAAAAGGAAATGTGCAATGCAGTAAGTGACGCTTGGTGTGTTTTTAGAACTGGCTGTTTATTAGTTACATATCGCTTGCCATGGTGGGTTCCCCGAACAAAAGGTAGACATGAATGTATAATATAAAACGATGATTCTGGTATAGTCACTCCGTCTCTTTATGCTAAACGTGTGTGCTTACAAGGTCATCTTACTACTGTAACGGATACATCGCCGCCTCTACTGTAAACCTTAACGGGTTACTGGGCTAGAAATGAGCAAACTTACGATATATCAGAATTGCATGTGAAAGAATGCACCAAACCTAACTGTGGCAGCCAGTGTTGTGAAATATACGAAACATGTCAATCCCGGCCAAACCACGTGACTTAAAATAACACATGCACGGTGGGCTCAAACAAACATGTTCGAAAGTGCTTTAACAGTCATTTAACAACTCACAATCGAAAACACAGAATATCATTCTAAACGTTACGATTATTCGTTTTGTACTGAGTAAAATAGTTACAAAACACATTTAGTTTACCAAACATATTCAAGCACAAACTTACTGCACTTAGAACTCTTCGTCATCAGCGTGCTTGCTCTGTCAGACGAATAAAATACGTAGTATCTGGTAGATTGAACTATGGTTCCCCCACACACATTATTTGGTGAAACAGACATTGTGAGTATACAGTATCGTTTATGAACTCTCTGTAAGGCCAAAGAAACCTTGTCTGTATATTTTTATGACTTTAGCGATGGAAAATCCGGAGATGCACCTTGCTGGTGAGTGGCACTTAAATTATTCCAAATACTTAAATGGATTCGTGAATAGCAAGCTGGTATTCACACAGATACAGAAGGGTAATTTGATTCTTCTTTCAGCCGTAGATAATCCATGAACATAAATAAGTTTGCTCCCATCGCGCAAATTATCAACAGGTAAACACTACACGTTCATATGTTCTATAAGTAAAACCACGTAGGATACCTCTGCCCAGGTTTGATCTTATATTTTTCCGCAGTTTGTGCATCTTCTTTTTATTTATGCTAGAACAACTGCGTTGATGAGACAGATGTACGACTCCCCTCTATGTTCAGCGGCTTACAGTGGTTGGAATTGTGTGACATCCGAAGGAGAACTATTAAACGAAATCGATTATCACAGTCACCTGAAAGCAGCCTTCATTATGAAACGGAATCCCGTTCACTTCCCCTCAAAAATAAGCATTGGGCTTGTATTTTGCTTTTATCCGGCTTGTCAGTAGATGAAACACACCCCAAGTTGGGAAAGTAAACCCTGGTCTACCATCAATCCAGGTGACCATGCTGACTTTTTTGTAATTGGCTTCTTAATAAACACGGAAAAATCGAACTAACATTTCCAAGTGTCATGCCCTACGCGCAACTGAATAATTGCAAGTTTATCTGATTGCATTGAAAGTAGATATTAACTGCCATAGTGAATCTAACCATTGACATCTCGATTAGGATCTTCATGCAAGTTGAGTTATGGGAAATAATTACACGTGTTGGACAGTGCGGTGATGGAAGTGTTAGAGTCGTTTGATGTAAATTAAACTACAACAAAATATCAGTACCACTCAGGTGGGCACGTAATTTAACTTAATACAGAGAGGGCCACCCGCCACGTACTTGCTACTGTCACATCACGTCAATGATATATCATGGCTAAGACAGGGAATTTGATTCTTATCTCACCTATCAGGATACGATCGAATAGACCACTCCTCAAGTAACAACATCCTCCTTACCTCAACAAAGAGTTCTGCTTTAATATATATGAAATAGGAAGCTAAAAACTACGACAGTGCAATAGAGTTAACAAAGATGAGATAGGTTCTCAGCGTGCGGCGCCTTCTGAAAATTTACAAGCAACATAAGTTTTTCTGCCTTTTCTAGATCCCGAAACTGGGCAAACTTAAGAATACAACTCACAAATACTGCTGCAAGCTAAGAAACATGTCAAATGATCTGCTCAACATTTTCTTTGCATTGATTAGCGAAATAATCGTGGGTGTCAATAAGTTGCTGTCTCCAAGAGTAAGAAGTAATATGAAAAATATGAATTCTAAATAGATGACGAAAAATAATACAGAATATCACAATTCACAAACGTTAAATTCTGATTACATTCTGGTTGTACCACTGAAGAGAAGATAAGAAACAACGGTCGATGCGAAAGCTATTTCACAGCAAAGCATCTGTTCGTGTGTGAACGCACACAGACCAAGTCCATAGTTCAGACCAACCGGAGAAGCAAAAAGCGGAGTGGTGAAATTAGGTAAAAACGCAACAATACTGCATGTGGTAGAATCAAACAGTTCCATCCAGGTGATAAGAGGAATTTGGAGTAGGGGTCTGTCATCAACTGGATTTGCCAGAATTGTCTCGGATGCCCAGGAGGGGTTTGTTCAGATATTGGGATCAGTCAAGCTACCGCTTCAACCCAAACCTGTCAGGAACCAGTGTTCTAGTGGAAGGTTAATTCAAACCTAATAATGATTTGACAAACCTGATTGGCCTTTCGTTCCCAGTAAATTTCCTTAGTGATTGCCTTGCAACCTAGCGGTATAAATATGATAGATCTAATTTACGGATGAATTACCAAAAGAGGCTTGTTCACTGCCATGTATTTTCTGTAAACGAAATTATTGTTGGACAGCAGTCTACTAATCAGAGTTACTGAGTAGCACACGTCATTTCCAGTGTTCTTTCACACATAAAAGTAATATAATTCGATGCGATTCATCTGGTTGTTGTTATCTACACCACCCCTACCAGTTACATGTTGACCGGAAATTCACTAACTATAAGATATCTTTTCCCGGAGGTATTTGTCAATTTTTATTGCGATACTTACAGTCCGCATCTGTGACTACTCCGTGGACAAAGCTTCATCTAGTAACATATAAGCCACTCTGATGCGAATGAAGACAGCGTGGACAAATAGAGCAGACAGACTCAGTAGATAAGTAGGAGTGTTACGACCACAAATTTGATAGTTAGTGGCTGAACACAGAACGATCGAAGTATATCCATAGTGCGCGTAGTTACACTGAGGGCACGTCAGTTGTACGCTGACAGTTTTTTGCTTCCCAAGGTTGGATCGCAACACCTATGAATATGGTTCATTTTGGAAAACTTGCCAGTTCTTCCCGCATCTCTATGGAGTGTGTACTTCTGGTTGAGCTGAACACAGACTATGACGTTATATAGTAACAAATGAGGTTTGTTTGAATCAATAAAAAATGTTGCAACATTGGCGGTCCGCTGTATTTAAATGTGACCGCAACAGTTTCCCAGAGTGTGGCTAAAATGAAATAAGGAGCGTATTTAAATGCAGAAGTATTTGTGTCAGCAGGTTAGCATAACATGGCAACGATCTACGCAACTTACAAGCAGAACTTTTCACGCTGATCACATTGCATGGATATGTACGTTCTTTCAATTTTAGTCAATCTTCACCGAAATATATTGAATTTTAGTGAGTACCCTCAGGGTTATATCTCACTGATTCAATTTTGTTCATGCATCGTTTCTATCGATCGGTGTGTGATCACTGGCTGATTTCGTATTTATTACACAACCAGGAAAATCATTTTATGTAATCAGATAAGTGACAGGTTAACATTCATAATCTCAGTATCATATCTCTTACAACCGGAACGCATATATGAAATGAATTTCTCCCCGTAATAAACATATCATATAGCCCAATCCGAACGAGAGAAATCGACGCTTCATCTAGCCATCGCTCGTATATTTACTTGATCTAGCCAGGAACGCACAATATATTCCCACCTAAGTGTGTATGATACAAACATGCTAATTACAACGTTGGTAATATCACAGATAACACGATGGTGTCACATTCATCCAAGCTTTCATGCAATATTTTTTGAACACCAGTTGACTGATATACAATCACTTGTACTGAAATTATCTGTACCACCGAACGTTTATCAGACAACGCACATACATTGAAAGTGAAGTTGTTGTGGGTTGTTCAGTGCTAGCTAACGGTTTGCAGTTGCGTTGCAATCACATATTGCTTTCCGCAGTCTTCCTTTGCTGCAATGTCTACATCTGTGTATAAGCACATTAGAATTACCCTGTTAGTTTGCAAGTTCAATGTTATCTGGTTTTCCTATGTAGCTTTGAAATGTGTGGTGTATATATGTTGGGTGAGGACTCCGCAAGTCTTCAATGGCTGTGTTTGTTGCTGAATGTACAACGGATTAAAGTGCAATCTACAGGCGACATGTGAAGATGGCAGCATGTTGTGTGATTTATAAAGGTAATCAGTCGGACATTGAGTTATTTTTCATTTAATAATGTTTCACTAGTAAGTTAATAAATTAAGTTATTATTTCGACAACAGCTATTCACAAATACGAGTCAAAATATCCCAGGACGTTATAAAACTCGACCTACCAACGCGGAAGTTGACAGACCAGTTTCTAGTTATCATACTCTTTTTCAGTAACAAACCTTTTCTATGATTACTTGAGAAAATTATCCTCACGAAATGCTGATGTATGGGGCATTACTACACTTTCAGTATGCTATCTCTGCACACAAAATACGTACATGTGTACAGACGCTGAGCAAATGCAAACACGATGAGAACATGTTTCTAAACGGAAACTTCTCACAGCGTTGTGTTATATACTCATGAAATGTGTATCTATTTCAGTTGACAAAAACGAGAAAACGTTGGAGCTGAGTAAGTGACTACAGCATTGAATTTTAAGTACATTTGTCTGGGTGAGGACAGTCCGGCTGACAGTATTCGACGGAATATTCCACCATTCTGGTGAATTTTTCCCATTCGGCTTATATAACAATGTTTGAATTTTTTGATCCATCGAAAGGTTGGTTAGCTCACAGCTTCATGAGATGAACTTGCTGTGACAACTATCTTATGTGAAACGAAAAAATACACACTGCACAATTCTCGCCCTGAGGGTTAACAGATAACTCATGTTTGTAAAGATGTTTCAAGCTGGCAGACAATATTCTGTTGCAGTGTCGTTGTGATTGGAAAACTGAATCAGAGAGCTTACTAACGGTCTTTCCGAATACTCAGTACAGTCAACCGTTAGCTAAAAATTATGTTCTGCAGGGATTAAAACAATTCGATGAATCGCAGACTTCACACAGAAACAGTACAACCTACAATCTGACTTGCCTAAGAGATAAGTTAAGCTTGTTTGATGCCAGGTAAATCACTGGATGTTAGGATGTATATTCCACCTCGAAAAGCCGAACTGTAACCGTGAATAGAACATTCGATTTACATAACAAGTTCTAGCGAACTAATCAAGTTCCAAACTAAAAACATACCAATCATCAAAACTTTCGAGTACTTAACTGCGGTTGCATTATTTGTCCATATAGGCAAACAAAGTGATTTGGTTAAATCTAGCCAGTTATTCATTTCTAAAATATCACCTCTATCACTTATCCTACTGAGCCCTAAAAACGTGTGGAATAATTTATCGGATGATGGTCATGTTTAGTGCCTAGACATAATGGAAGTAGACCAGCCCACTGCGCTTGCATAGGATACGCAATAGCAAAACGGTCCAATGTTTCTCTGCTTGTCTTTCCCTACAACCTCCGATCTAGTCACTCCTTTTTACAGTGTGTGGATAATTATTGGTAAAATGGTCTGAACGTATTTCAGATCTTGATTACATTGGAGTTCAACTACTAGCCAAGTCGTAACAATGTAATGCAATAAATGTATCCTAACGGTAACATTGACGTTATAAGGAGTTTCATAACACTCTGTCGGCAACAACATTGGCTAATTTCTTCTCTCAGTAGGAAGATATTCTGTTCAAATGCTTTGTTAAAGAGACTGTGTATGGCAAACATCCAACCAGTTCCGGTTTCCTGCTATTTGAATGCAGCCTAGTTCTAGGTTTATGGTTTAAGCAAGCACATTCAGGTTAAAACTGACCGAATCAACAGATTTTTGGCAAAAATATCTCGGCAAGACCGAAAATGTTGAAACGCGAATGTGATGGACGATCGTTGTCTAAGCTTATTACAGCCGCATGTAATTCTGAAATTAAACCTGATGTAAATAGGCGATGATGCTTGGTTTCTCGGAGATCGTAAAGAACTACCGAATTCAGTAAAGAGAGATATTAGTTTGACGCTAGATTCCGTCGACCATGGATCGGTATAGGGTGGACAAAGGAGACACGAGAAAATGAGATAAATCCTAGTATACTGAATCCCTTCTTTTGTGAACATTAGAACAAGTCAGTTTTTCTTGAAAAACCAAGCACTTTCGAAAAATTGAAATCGTACAGCCCACAGTACTTCAACGGAACCATAGATGATACCCCATTTCTTTTGTTTAACTGAAATAGTTTCTCTTATGAAATCACAATAATGGTCAAGCTATTCAACATCTTTAATTGTACGCCCACAGCAGTAGTGGACACAAAAGAGCTTGAAATGCCATTTTGCAAATGAGTGGATAAACGTGATTCAAACATCATTCCCAAAAAACGTCTAGGAAATGCTTTATGTTTCTTTTTTATATTCTGTGAAGATTAGAGATTATTTTCAACTAACCCGCGTCCTAGATGAGGTGGAGGATTAAAAAATAAGGACTGTCGACAGAAATGCTTTGATAAGGCCAATATCATTAAACATGCATGAAGCACGCTCCGGAATAGGTTGGTTAGCAATAACTACGGTTCGTTAAAAGGTTTTGAGAATAGGACAGCCAAAATTTACATGAACCTGAAATTCAACACAAAATAGTAAATGTTTCTTATGTACATGGAGTCCAGACAGAAATAAATTAAACACTGCAATACCCGTTATATTTACGAACAGACACAGTCGAGTTTGACATAACAATCTCATGTTTACAATTTGTCTACCCCAGTTAGAAAGAAACGAAATAGAGCTGTTTTCGGTGAGTGTTCTTAGAGTTTTGGTTTGGTTTGCCAATTCAAACACTTTCCAGGAACGTAACAGAATGTTGTTAATTTTGTAACTGCTATACGTGCACTCCACGGGAACCGCATGACGACATCAATACATGAAAAAATGAAAATTACATAGTTGTATCAAACCGAGCGCTCGCTGTTTCAGTGATTATTAAATAGCACAATTCTGGACATTGAAATAGATAAGTTTATTTCCAGAACAGTACTCATGTAGTCGTTCGCAGTCTGGAACTCAGCAATTCAGGATTTCCAATTTTTCGATGTCTGCTGGTGATTGTTGATCTGTGGGCCTAATAACTCACGCTGAATTAGATAGGTCAGTGCATAATCCTCCTACCTAAGTTAATTGGAGGACCACATAGCACTGACACATTTCTTCGATCTCCGAGAGTTGTTGATCCAAATAAACAATACCAGACTTGCGGTGTGGCGAAGTCTCGAACACAAAGCACATTAAGCATTACCACTGAGCTACAAGTAATCAACATATCACAAGAGAACATAATCTTTCCATTCACGTAACAAGAATAAACATGATACGAGCACATCGGTTATAAAACGTTACAGATAGGTTTATTGTAAGGTCTTTATGAGATTATTTCATCTATTTTAGTTAGAGAAGGCAACGAAACGTTGGATTTTAGTAAGTGAAGCTAGGGGTTTTTCAGTTATTATTTCATTTCTAGTTGCGTGTTAGCTGAATCTCATTCAATTCGTATGGTTGAGATTCTTTAATCAATGGCCATGTTATCATTCCTTCAAGTGTTCGCCGTGTGAATATTATTGCCCAACCCACTTGCTTTGATGAACATTTGTTCCACAACTTATCTTCTGAAGGAATTAATTAGTAATACATCACCAGTGAAAACCACCAGAGTATCATTCATTCTTGACCCTAAATCACTGTCACCTTCATCAGCGATTTTCCGTTTATTTACACTGAACTGTGCAGGTTAGAACATTAGTTTGCTAATACATGGCGTTGATTTAATTGACAACTTTATCTGATGTGGAAATTATTGCGAAATGTATGAACCGATCAAATGCCTCATAGAATTTGACATAGGAAATAGTTTAAATAGTCCTTTAGTTAAATCACGACGAGTTAGATCCAAAAGATTTATCGATTTTGCAGAGTTTCGACCCCCTCGGAGAGCTTTGCTCCAGCAGATTAAATCAAAATTTTCATATTGTACAAGCATCAAATAAGACAGTCATCAACTAGCACACGATTGTGTGTTTATTGTTCAATGTGTAGACAGGTTAACAATAGGACGTATAGGTTCACCTTTCAAGTAAAGCCACCACATGATGATCCCACGTGCAAATGAAGACAGATAGTTATTATGTTTGTGCGCGTGGCTTTCACTCTGGGCACATCGGAGTCACAAATGCCGTCAACTCAATCTACTAAAAATAACACGTTATGTATGTCTGTTAGTAACTCATCGGCTTGTCGCGATTGGTTCACGTAAGATCTCATAAACACCACTTGTTTTCCTAGAGTAAAATTTGTTGTGTTCTACTCCCCTCTTTTTATCTCGTTGTTTATTTCCTGAATTCGGTATCCCGTTTGAGGGATGTACAGAGTATTAAGATAATGTTTATAGCTGGATGAATTGTGGAGGCTGCATAGCTCCATCATGACTTAAGAAAGAACTCGTACAAACGTTGCCGTCATCTTAACCGTTGTTAAAGTCGTCTTCTTCGGTTCGAACGGTCATTTCATTTGTGAGTGGTTGAACAATTGTGATTATGCTCGCAACGCGCCAACCCTTTCTGTGTAATGGTTGGGTAGGTGTAGATGTTACTAAAAATAATGCTACTTGGTCATCAAATAAAATGATCAACTTAGTTTGTAATGTTGGACATCGTGAATAAACTTTAGTGCTTCCACTGATTTGTTGGTCTTATGATATCATGCAATTCTAATCTGTTTGGATGAGTACCGAGGAATATTAGTAGACCACGTGTGTTATCTAAGAAGCGTCCTCTGTATGAACTAGACCACGCGACATAACAGCAAATAGCGGATTGCTTAAACATAAATTTGAACATCAATTTGTGCTTCTCGTCATTCAATGTAAGAATAACAACTGAAAATGTACTACGCATGGTACCAGTAGCATCACTAATTTTACTGGATTGTGCATAATTTCACAGTAGTCCAGTAATTCGGGATTTAAAAAGTGTGTGAATTGAAAAATCGGAATCCGGATTTTTTAGAATTACAGTACCACTGCGATATACCTTGTAGGTAAAACACAGCGAGGAACCGAGCATATGATGTTTTGCTAATGGTCAATCATTTCGTACCAATGAGCATATGGGCAGCTGGATGTGTGAACCTTGTAAACAATGGAATAACTTCGCTACTTTGCATTTTGAAGAATATTCCAACGGGTGGTTCTAGGTTAGACGTCTTCTGAAGTCATTGAAATAGGCCTTACAGTTACGGGATTCAGAAAATTATAATACTCCTGAGGTGTGTATGTGAATGCAAAGTCAAACTTTCAGTTCGGCAAATTTGTTGATATGTGAACACAAACTTATCCGACAGGTTGTCTAGTAGGCAGTCAGTGTTAGCTGGAAACACTATTCAGGTTATAGACATATTATTGTTCATACACTACAATCGTGTAAGCACTTCCGTCTGTCTTTGATAAGACAAAATTTTCATACACCTTGAGGGTATCTTAGGTAAGGATTCATGTTGCATAGGAGAATGCACACTCTCGTATGATGGCTCAACCAATTTTACTCTAATTCAGCTGTAGTGGTCAGCAGATACTAGGACTAGCTGTCCCAAGCTGTTAGTTGTGTTCGAATATACTCGCGACCTGTTATTAATTCTCTACTGGGACTTGATCTTGAGTGTGAGATAAATTACTTCAAATTTAGACATTCAAGGATAACTTGATAGGTGATTTCAAACCCATTCCCGAATACCACTCCCAAACACTTCGTTCGGTGAGATATTTTTCCTAGCTGTGGACCAAATATCTGTAACATTTAAGTTAAACTGCAAAAAGCAGTTTGTTTGAAATTACTTAATATGCACACTTTTTTGTTTATCCTCAAAATGTTACGCAAGTGAATTAGTAGTCTATTCGGGTTACTTCTAATTCACCTTCAAACTTCGAATTATAGCCAACAATCAATTTCGTTATTGATGTTATTGTGGATATGGAAGACGGTAAATATAGAACATGCAAACCCGTTGTTTTCATTCTGAATGCCTGCAGCACTCGCGGACCTAATTTAGGACAACGTGGAGACATCAGGGGGCAGCGCTCTTCCAAAGTAGGGGCTCTAGTAACAGTCATGTACAAGGATACAACATAAAAAAGCAAGAGCCAAGGGTCCCATATACCATACACACGACTTACATGGACGAAAACTAAAACGGCGTCAACAACAAAGCAGCATGCTATGTTACGCAATTTGAATTCAATCCGTTCGCACTTGCTGGTTTCAAACTGTACGTGACGCATACGATTTCGTGGGATAATCAGAGTTGCCAGCTTATTTCTGATTTTTTGCATATCCTCCTTGTATAAAAGAAAGTATTCGGCTTACAACACTTAATATGGGGATTCATGCTTAAATGCACAATATGATAATCAGATAACAAGTCGATGGATTATACTGACAAGCATGTTTACTTTATTTGTTTTAGTTAAGGCTGAAATGACGAAGACAAGAAATTACTGTGAGGATAACTTACCATTCTAAATTGAACATTAACTCCCGTTGCAACGCATTTGTCGCCATTATTCGTAATACATTTATGCCTCGGTTTAGCTGGCACAATCAGACAGGTTGCGAGGAGACCACATGCATGTTTGGTGAAGGTTCAGTCACCGTTCACCTGGCAAGCACTTGTAATGTTGAGACAATTCAACTTAGTCACATATTCAGTTGGCACCAGTTGAGCCGGTAAAGAGAAATAGATGATCCCCACGAACATCTTCACGAACGCATTAGCGAATAGTATGTTTCCGTGACCACATCTTCCATCGCTGCCTCGGATTCAGAGATGTGGATGAACTATGCAGTCAAAAAGAGCAAAATGAGTTCCTTGTCACCAGATAGAACCTAAGGCTTAGAGGCATTCCAAGCAATTATAATCTGCCTCAGTGACTAGTTCAACGCCGTCATTTTTTGATCTATATATGTATGTAGACTGTCCTGATTTCATCTTTAATTGTTCGTGATTATTACTTACATTTATCAAAGTAAAACGCAACGATTTTCAAGAACAAACAAATGCTATGTAATTGATTGGCCATCCTTATCAATCCAAACGGGTTGTAGTTGGCTCTGATGGGTGACATTCACCACAACACATCTGAATGCGCCCGACATATTTTGTTGGATTACTTCGCGGTCATTTCAAAACATGTTCACTGTATCCCTCAGTTGTTTGCATTGGATGCCTGACGGTGATCACCGCACAAACAATATGCAGAACATAACAGGAGCACATGTAATATACATTTTAAAAATACTAGACAATACTATATAGCAACAATACCATCATCCGTTAGATAAATTTTCACATGCAGACATTCCTATTGCTCTCGTGTTTTCATGCATAATACGAGGGCTGAAATATGATACGTCAAACTATGATTTGTTTCCAACCCTTTGCTCTCTATGCTACTTGAAGTGGAAAGAACATTTATGTGAAAATTGCATATATCAAGGAATAACACTTCGCTGAACTCACAGTTCATGGCTTACAATCAGTACGACTCGGCGATGTATCATTAGTAGAACAGCCCAAACTGACGAAAGCTTTTGTATGTCCCTTACTGTTTTCATCAGCCCGCTCTGAATTTATTGTTCACAGAATTATCCAATTTCAGCCTTATTGCGGCTTCGTTTACAAAGAACCTACATCATATTGAAAGCATCCGATTTTTTAATTATTGTGTTCATTCACCGAGGATGATATTCCAACAGACATTATTGTGGATAATGTTACATTCCGTATATTTTCATTGCATCCAACGCAGTCGATGAAAAAGTTGACGAGTGGATAGCAGATTGTAAGTGCACTTTGTCCTCTCCCGCTAGCTGTTAGTCAGATGTAATTCCCGCAATAATGCACTCTTAAAACAACATCCTTATCTTCAGGTTCACCAGAGACTGGCGGCCAAATACGATAACTTTCAGTGTCTCGTCAGCCGCATACTAAATAAATACAGAATAGGTAACAAAGGCGCATGGCAACAATAGTTGAACAGAGTGAATTCTAGGGTCAAAAGGCCGCTACCAGGGGAGGTGGACAGTGTGGACCATCAAGTTTTGCGCACACAACACACAACATCCCGCAACGTTTGTCTTCTTGCTGTTTTGACGAATTGGATCAAGGGAACCCAGTGCTTTAAACTTTCAGTATGTCAAAAAACTAAGCACCTACATTTCGAGTTGCCAGCTTTCTAACCCGCGTTCAGTTCCCTCTTAATGAGATTTGCTTAGTAAAGTTCTAACTGAAGGCGGATTAATTAGTTCAGTCCAGACAGGTGATAGGTTGCGTTTTGATCGTGTGATTTAGGCTAGCAAGACAAACGCGAAACTAAAAGAAACATATTGCCTAGTGTATTGATCCACTCAGTTGAGTTCATTGAAGCCTATGTTTGATAGATCGTACGTAATCACTTACGGTGATTTTTAAAGTGCGATGAATAACGCACTCAGCTGTATGTTATAAGTATTATGTACATGTGTTCCGTAAAGGTTCCACGTGTTCTTACAGGGGAGATAAGAGAAATCAGAAGAAGGGTGTGTTGCACTGTTCGTCAACACAGAGGAAATGCTACTGGAATGAAATGTTTTTTTACGGGCTACTAATGTGATTCGTTATGTAAGCCATAAAAATTATGAACATATTTACAACGAAACGCTGTCTGCGTGCTGTATCATTTACTTAACAACTAACAGGATCACCGGTGGTCATTCTGTCGCTCGATCTTCTTTGTCATGCACAGAGTAGAAAGAATATATTGCTGAAGTGCTTTGATCATTACAGAAGGTCGTTTCCTCTAAGGATCAGTAGACTGTAACAAGTGAAAAAATGCTCCGTGAACAAGCAGATAATATTTTGATTAATGGATTCAAAGGAACAGTTTTGTTGGATTGTAATAACATTCATCTCCTTGTATTCATTTGCGATACACACTGCATTATTCGCAAAACAAAGAAACGCATGAACAGAAGTTGATTGGACAATCACTGAAAAGTAACTGTGGCAGAAGATGATCCCAAGTACAGTCATTCGTAGACCGCAGCTGCACACAACATTTGGCCCATACCTTCTCAAGTGTTGTCAGGCAGGCCAGGTTACGATGATCCGCCAATAAAAGCACCGTTCTTCGAACGAATATCATGATCAATCTCCAGTAAGCAGCTGGTGACTATGGATTTCAGGTTTCGTTGTTTAACGGATTCACATCAAGTCACGCTACGAGTTCAGTCTTTGATTTAGTTTGCGACGTGCGCCTGCGTATTCAGGCATCGAAAATAGTCAATAATGCAAATTCAGGGTTCCAAACTGCCATAGTAATTTGATAAAGAGAGTGTGATATAGACAGTTTTCGTATGCGCATTTTAGTCGGAAGGAGTTTTAACAAACTGGGATGGCAAACGTCACGTGGCGAATGCATGTCATGGGTCTTCAGTATTCTTGAAGTATGTCACTGGGTTATTTGGATGGAGGAAAGAACGAGCATGCCATAAATCCTTCTAATATCCTAGAAGTAGACTGCAGATTAGTAAGTGCAAATTTTCAGATTTTCTCAATGGCTTATTTGCATTAGCCAATTTCATATCGCCCTGGTTCATACGCAAAACAAATAATCCCCAACTGTTATGTAGGAAGTGAACGTAGAAAGTTAACATATCTCAACAGAAATTTCCCCCTTGCACTGACGAAGTTGTTGAAAAGAACCCAAAGTCGTAAATACCATATGATCAGTTTAGTGAAAAACACCAGATTTATATTATTGTTACAAATTGTTCAACAGACACTGTTTCGAACTAAATTCTTTCCTTTCTGATTGTTTACAGAAACCACGAGAACACAGAAGCTCACTAGTAGTTTTTGCAAAACGGCAAATGTAGTTGTAGTTTTTAGTTAAAATACACGTTAATGCGCATACGTTATCTTTGATTGGAGAGAACACATGTTAGGCTGTCTAGCCTGTCTTGTGGCTTAAAAATTTGTTTAAACGGCTAAGTATAGGGATAGTTCAGAACTATTTCTAATGTTGTAGTGTTCAACTTCAGGGTAGTCACCGTAATTATTAGCAAGCGCTCGTAATTTTCAGGTTAGTCCGAAAGGTTTGTTTCCTCTATTTTCCTGCTTCATAATGCCTTGTGTAGATGTGCTGAAAGGAATTGAATCGACATGTTGACCGATAAAGGCACAGGTAATATGAGCAACTTAGAGTCTGAACGCTTGTCAAACGTGCGCGATTTTGAACTGGCTACTTCTGGTACGTCAAAGTTTATGCGTTTCCCTGTAAACCCCTCGTACTGGGGATAATAACGGAATCAAGCGGAAGGCGCACAAAATAGTGTGTTCGTAATCTTGTTCACAAATACGTTAAAAATTCAGAAACAATATGTTCTGTGGTCATCAACATCGATCAGGAAGTTGACACACCTAAACCGCCGTTGCTTGCTAAAAGTCCATAGTTACTGCAACCGTTAAACGGGTGTATTGCATCACCAGTTGCTTTGAGCAGTAACCAGATTGGCTCAAATGCAGTCATCATCACCATAAAACCATCCGTTTCAGTAACTACTTACACATCCAAATTTAGTAGGACGGTTGTTGCATTTAGATTGACCGTCATCTGCAAATTTATTAAACCTTATCACTAACAAAAGGCTTCGATGTAAACATTCATGTGCATGGTGGGGACACGAAAATAGGGATAGTCTGTGAATGTCAATTGTAGATCCAATTATATGCACATCAAGATAAGGACATAACATTGACTTCATAGAAAGGCAGCGAAATGCAAAGTGAAAAATCTAAAAAATGTTGACTGAAATATGGTACTACTGTATAATATTACATTCATATCACTGCTGACGACTGGACTAGGGGTTACGCGCAGGTTACGTCATATGGACCAAGTGGGATGTTCGTGTAGTTTAATGCTGAGAATGATAAAGCTGTAGTCACTAACGTTGCCGGAAAACTGCACGTTTTCGAAGACCATAGGTCAAAGTTGTGCTAGCCTACTGTCATAGATTTTGATCTCACAAAATAAGCATCAGAATGTTTCAGGCTGATTGTTAGCAACTCCTAAAGTGACATCCATTGCTCTCTATGTGATTATGTACACCCACTCATTGTGCCAAGACTGCACTTACGACAGAATGTTGGCTACCCATGGCAATTCAGTATGGCAGGTGTTTCGCGCTACAGCATTAAACGAAAATATTTAATCGATTAACTTATTTCACTGTACACCACTGACATACAAATGGCTAGAATTACGTCAAGAACATATAACGTTTCGGCTTTGCTTATTTCATTCGTGCTAGAGTGACCAAGCAAGCTGACGTCCTGCTTCCCATGTTGTCAGCCCATTAAAGCTAATAACACCGCAGTCATATCTTCATAAGTAATCGTGAGCGAGATATACACTATTCTTACTCAAGTACGTTAAACAGTTGAGCTTGTTTTTGCGTGTTATTCATATATATGTATATATAAAGACTGACTACTGGTTGATCTGTGTACTTTAGAAAGTCTCACTTACACAAGTTCAGACAAACACACTGGGTGTGATACGATCGGATTTCTGTAGTCCTTCTTCTTGGGAGGTAACGGATCCACTTCAGGCTCAAAACAACATTTTCCATATGGTTCCGGGAAATATGCTTTTTCAGCACATGTTCGTAGTAGGGAAACCATCGCACCTCGCAAAAAGTTTCCCCTTATGGAAACGTGTCATGTGATGTTTCTTCTCACGGAAAGTACCACACTGTGATGTGCTCATAACTCCGAATACGACCAGATCATTCTACGATGAAAATTGTTCGGGATAGGAATATTTGCCAACCGCCATACGTTTCTGCTAATTGTTCCCTGTGCGATGGCCGTAAGTTGCTTCAAGGTTCTATGCATGTACTTCGCTGACATCATGACACACCTATCCGTACTTTTCGGACTGAATAATTCACTGAACATTTTACCTGCACTCAGATGTAGTCATAACCCAGTTGAAGTCGTAAATATTTACGAACACATGTTTCAGTAAGCAGCTGATTTCCAAACTTGCTACTGAATCAGATTCCCTGATTACTTTAGTTTATTCCTTCTGATCCGTCTACGAACTATTCCCAGTTGATCCTTTTAGAACTAAAGGCTCTAAAGTAAAATACTTATTGACGGAATGAATTCTATCTCATCCAGTCATCAATGAGTTAGTTCACATCGTTTGTTTTGAACTAACAGTTTCATTCATCAGGGACTTATGAATTTCAAGTTGAACACCATCCACAATTAATCATAACTGTCGCATCTCCATAGACTTTCAAGTAGGCCCATTTAGAAAAGAAGCACTAGACTCGAGTTTCGCTCTCATTAGAGCTCGTCAGTAGTGCATATCATCGCCACTGCCGGGACTTGAACCACGGACACGCTGTTCATGAGGCAACCGTGTTTATCACTGCGCCATTGACCTCACGTTAGGCGTGACCGAATTATCATATGTGGACGCTCAACCAGTTTAGCTTGTGAGTAATGATCAGGTTGACCGATGGTCTCAAAATGAAGATACATTTACAGACTGTTAACTCCAATCGATAACCCCGCGATTTGGACTTCCAAGACGGGTCGAAAACTCCGATCTCACTAAACGTGCCAGGCGAGAGAGCCTTTATCCAGCGATTTAATTCAAAACATTTACATTGTACAAGCTTCAAATGAGGCAGTCATCAACGGGCACGTGTTTGTTTGTTTAACTGGCCGTGTTTAGATAGGCTACTGATAGGATCTAAGGGGTCATGGTTCATATGAGATCACCATGTGAAGATCTGGCGTGCAAATAAGGACAGATATTTATTGTCTGTTTGTGTGTATATATGCGTTTAATCTAGATGCGCATAGGTTGTTTGGGATGGTGTGGGTGACAGGGTTGACGTGACCCTTCCCTGCGTGGTGTCAATCTTGTCCACTCAGTAAATCCTGACAAACAGCTGACGATTACAAACCTTCTGATCGATTCACCGCTTTTGGTGTATTAGAGAACAGCAATGCTTCTGTTAATAAACGTCTTTTGTGGTTACGGAAACCACTTTCTAGCACAGTCGGATGGTGGAAGTCAATTTGAGTTCTGATTTCCAGAGTGGCTTATTGTCGGTATGAGGCTTCTTACCACACTTTACATGTCTTGTGGTGCGTACTTCCTTCTGTCGGGCGGTCTGTCCATCGTACGAAGCAGGACAGTCCTTAAATTTAATTCGGCAAACACAGTATGATTGCTTCAGAAGTGTTTCTTTGTCCATTACGTGGACCAGCTAATTCCTTAAAGTGTTAGTGGCTTTAAATGCGACTCTGATATTGTACTGGCTGATGACCCGCGGGATAGAGATAGTCAGCATCCAATTCCTAGGCTTGTTGACCGTGTTACGAGGTGGCCGCTGAATTGGACGTACAATCTTGCCACAGTAACCGTTAGCTTTCAGTGCCCACTTGGCGATCTCACACTCTCTCGACAGAACGTTCTCGGCACTAGTTGATAACAAGACCATGTGTAACAAACTGGATGCAACTGCTTTTCGGTATACATGGGGTGTTCTGTGGTAAAGGGAGGTTAGGCTGAGAATGGGTAGGGTTAGAATGAGTGTCCATTCAGTGTACGGTGAGCTCGGGTTACCTTCGGCTGTTCTACGTATTCTGTAGTCTATAAAACTCAGCCCGTCGTCAACTGATTCGCACTCACTTGTAAATTGGATATGCCGATGGGAGGAATTAACGTGTTCCATGAACTTATCAATAGTTTCTGTACATACTACGACTACCGTATCATTGACATACTTCTGTAAAATTCTAGGTGGAATGGAAAAGGTTAGCAACCGTGAGAGAAATGGGCGAACCCATTGCTACTCCGTCTGTTTGCTGATAGAGAACCCCCTTGAACTTAAAGAAGGCAGACCGTAAGCATTGCTCCAAAGCTTCTGTGACCTCATTGGCTGATAAACCTGTTTGATCAGCCAAACCGGCATTTACTTGAAGAAGCTGGCGAACCATCTCCACACGTTCCCCACCGGAGTCTTGGTGAACAACGAAACAACGTCATTGTTGACCAGATATTAATCCGTGCTTAAGCTAAGTTCCTTTCGCTCGGTAACAACCTGTGTGGAATTCCGAATAGAGGTATGAGAATACGACACAAAAATCTGGCTGAGGCACACGTTGGGGTTCCTGTGTGGTCAACAATACAGAATGTCTTCTGGTTAAGCGTTGACACAACTTATCTGTTAAAAGAATGTGTTGAGCATGATTCGACAGTCACAACAAGCTTGTGGCGCTTCACCATCACGTTGGGTCTTCTCGGTATTCGCTTGAAAGATATACGCAATTCAATCTTCAAATACTTTCATTCGACATTGCAACTTCCAAGGATGCAACGTCTGAAACGTGTTTCCACTTCCAAGAATGTCTCCGGACATCCGAATTATTGGCTGCATGACGCGTATCCAGGTAAGCAACTTAAATTACTTGTAACTCACCTCACCATCGTTGCCATTTAATGAGACTTCTTGGGTTTCGGCCGACGAAAAATCATAGCATTCACCATTTCGCATGATCTACAATCTCATTATAAAGCAACACCATCAGCAGTGTACATGAAATTAGACAAATTACAATGCAGCACTTCATCCGCCTCAAACGTCACCAAGTTATGCATCCGATGATGTATGCAAATCATTTAAGTGTAAGTATGGCACAAAGAGTATGACAACTTATACGAACTTGCTTGAAGCAATAGGAACTAACAAGTTGCACCGTCTCAGCTCACGATAAGAAATGTCACTGACATTGCAACTAATATTCAACAAATTACGGATGAAGAGTATTGCACGCAAAACTTCAGATCTCACAACAATGTTCAAGCTAGACGAACTAGGCTCACTGAGATGTGCCACGACATCTATAAAGATGACATTATCTCTTGAGACAGAAGACGATCCTAAAAACTCATATCAACCTAAACTCAACTGCCTAACGGATATTGCTGAATTACAAATCATTGACCGTATTCTGCAAAACGATTCAGACGGGGAAACAGAAAAAATGTCCAAAGATCCATGTTTCCAAATATCCTTGAGTGGGTTCTTCAAAATATATGCATTGTGTCATCTAACTTTGACAGTAAAATGGAGAAAAATTGAACTCCTAAAGGATAACGATTTGATCGGCGAAGTTACTACCGGAAAAGTTTGGTGTTGGATGGTAAAATATACATGACGCCAGAAAGACCCAAGATTTTCCCGTATTCTTTATCCGAAATTAACTAACGGAGTGGGAAGGGCCTATATACTGTGAAAATTGCGCGAACTATTCAGCTTTATGGCTTTTAGGAAATCACAGTTTGAAGTTGAACGACAATTTGTCACTCGCTCAGTTTTACTGCGAATTCCCCGATCATAGTTCCGAACCTATCCAAAAATAGCTTTGATTCGGTAACTGTTTAACGACGGCCGAAAACAGAGTGCACATAATCATACCGGAAAACGGAATTCACGTCTAGATTTACAAAAATGGAGGCCGAACAAATGGCGCCTTGTGAGTCATGACAAGACCAGTCAGTGAATATTTTACGGTACGCATTAGAGTATACCAATTTTCTGGGGAAAGTGCATTGCCCTTTGTGTGCATCAACTGAAGCCACACTACGCATCATGTCACGTATTTTGCCGAGTAAATATAATGGAAGGTTCATCACAGTCATTACGACCGACTTCCACGGTACGCCTTGAGTCGCTAATCAATACGCCACTGTAAACTAATCGCAACTTCTATAGGATAGGTGATTGGAAATCATGTGGTTCACTATGCCTAGCGTGTACGTCAGTAGTAGAAGAGGTGGTAAACGCTGGTGAAGTAATTTGATCAAGTATATATCACGGAGTGAGCTTACCATTCTGCATATGTGACAAGTCGTGAAAACTCATTAGACTGGTAATTTCGTCGGTGCCATCACGAATTTCAATGTTCGGGTTATTCCAAAGTAAGGATGTTCACCAGGATACACATCTCGAACGGAAGACTAATGTGGAATGTGTGACGAAGTTCTAGAATCTGGTGG
>LUCH01000817.1:81037-93587 GCA_013368495.1 Paragonimus heterotremus
AAAATGTCTTGATATAACACACCTTTAATGGCCCTTCGTTACGGTTCTGTACAGACAGCAACTTGGACAGTTTAGTGGACCATTAGCAAAGAGCGGCCGCCCATCCTTCTTGCAGATGTGCATAATGATGCTTCCTTGCCGTATAACGAACAAATTGAAAAAAATGGATTGCCTTATTCTACAGATGATAATGTGGTTCTTTCAAGCAAAGGTCTACTTATAAGCATTATGCACTATGGATCTTAACTGGATCCTTCCCTCTACATCAGTTAAAATTAAACCAGATGTCTTGAGTTCCGTGTATGTGGAAAGAATGTCTGTCAGGTGAGCCACGATTTAAATAATTCGCAATTATGGTATAGCTATATAATAGACCGCCCGACAATAGTCTTGGATGGGAACAAGCCTCGGGGTGCACGTGAATGATGCGTACAGCTAAGGGATGAGTACGATTTTAAAAAGTAATGAAGTTAGAGAGAATTGGTCCACAGTAGTTCATGGACGTGCCTAGGTTCATACTTGTGCCACATTGAATGGAGTTGTTTTTGATAGATTCCATCCGGCTTGGTGATGGAAAGAACTTTGGAGCAAACTGTGGAAGTGATCGCCAGTGCAGGTTCATTCAAAAACATGCCAACTTGTACAGTAGTTTCCGTTAGCCTTCAACTCCACTGGAAGCATCGCACAGATATCCTGGGTGCAGAATAAACGACCGAATCCTTTGCTTATGATTGGTTTCTTAATTTTTTATTTACGTGTTCTAAGCAACAAGTGTACAACAAGTGTTTACTTTGGAGAAGTAAAAATAGTACGTAAACTAATGAAATTCACGAAGTACAAACATTATTTCTAATGCAACGCTGTCGCCATTTGCTTGTCACTGTGAGCATTGTGAATGTTTGGTTTCTTTCAATGTATAATAAGTTGCTTGCATGAAATTCCAGCAAGAACGTCTTATACAGGTTTATGTTATCCACTAACTTCCGTGTCTTACTTAGTTATTACTACTTGAATAACGTTTAATTCTCTGTTAATTTAACATCGCCACTATTTGAAAACAGATCTGAGGAAGGCGATCTATTCTTTGAGAAATGGGTGCGTCATGAGTGACGTTCACACTTCGTGGTGTTAGAATAGATTGTCCTGGTGGGGAATCACCTTTTGAAAGGCGTCTTAATTCTGACCTACGGTGTCAAAAACAACGAAATTAAACAGCGACATCATTATGCTCCCTACGGATAAGTGTTTTGATGTTGTGCTGTTGACTCGAGCGTACTACGTTAGCAAAATTCTGGATATACTATCTGAGACATCAACATTTCCGAAGATACCTAGCAGAAAGATGCAGTTATGAAGACTAAACTGAAACATCACGAAAGCACTAAACGTATTACGGATGAATAATTTGATCGACTGAACAACTTTGAAACAATTTATGACCGTAGGCTCGACGACCCCACATATCTATGATCTAACAAAATAACAACAAAGCGGACGTTCCTCTGAAATAAATTTTGTCAATGGTCACCTCATCCTATCGCAGGCTTGCTCACTGGCTTGTGGGAACTATCGAGCCTGCACGACCAGAGTCTAGCTATCATACACTGAAGGACAGATTTCAATGTGCGGATATGATTTCAGATATCAGTGTGAAACAAAGTAATTGCGTCTTTTGGTGTATAATCTTTGTTCAGCAGTGGTCAAATTACTGAAATGATTGACATCATTTATGCTTATATACTTTCTGACAATCCGTAATTAAGGCTCCCTCCAAATGAGTTATGCAAGCTACTTCACTTGTGTACGTATAACGTACAGTTTTTGTTTGATGGGGCATTTTATAAACATTTCGACTGAGCTGCGATGGGCAGCCCGATAAAACCTGTACTAGCGGACATTTTCATGGGTTATTTTGAACAGCAGGCCGAAGCAACAATTCGACAGACGATATCATTCTGACGATACGTAGATGACACTTTCATAATTTTCAATTCGGTGATTCAGATGAACACAATTGCATGACCAGCTGAATCTCCTGCATAAGAACGTTAAACTTAAGGTACAAACAGAAAGAGATATGCACCCTCTGGTATTCTGCTGCATAATACTATAGATGTTTCTCTGTTTCGAAGCGTGTACCATAAGAAATCTTGGTCTGGACAATATTTACATTTTAAAAGTTCTATCCCAATTGTACACGGATGTAGCATCTTCTATATTCGGTTTTGCGAGATTCGCAAGAGTGTCGCACCCGATAAGATCGAAAGTGAAAAGAAATCTCTTCTTGATGGACTGATTGACACCGGTTATCCATCTCGGCTTACCGAGAAATACAATGGCTCAACAATAACTAATCTGCACCGAGAAATGTCTACCTTTGTTTACCATTTAAAGAAGATGACATTTCAGCCGCAACAAAACGGACCTACAGCGCCGAGAAAGTGTTCATTGTGGAAACTACGCAATTACAGAGCTCAGCGAGGTAAGACCCATTCATCTTGATCGCCGAATCAAACGTAATATATGGTTTCATCTGTACTGGTGGATGCAAGCACGGTGGCCGCAAATCGAGGCAACTGGGGACACATAAGTAAACACATTCCAAAAAAGCTAGGTACCACCGAAACTGGCATCGCCCGAAGTGCAATCAAGAAACACTTACACCAGACGGATCATCGAAACTGCGGTAGTACTGCATTTCGTATCATGGATTGTCCTAGAACACAGCAAGTTCCAGAATTTGTAGACCCTGTAGCCACTCTTTGAACAAACTCGGTACTATATGTTCAGAAACAAATGGTTACCAATCTTTCCCCCTCTTGGTAGTTTTATCTCATTCCCAAAAACTTCTCATTGTTCCGAACATTATATCTTACTTTGTACCATAAACCCGTCTGACAATTTTGTTCTACAATGCAGTTTGAAAGTACTCATTAACATTCTCTTTACTTTTCGCTTAATTGCCCATGATTATTTGATCTTGAAAGAAAACTGTCCTTATCAGCGTCGATCATTCTGAAATATCTTATCACGCCCACATTCTTCACCATTGCTGCAATGCCTACTTGTTATATACTGAGTGCACTAATTTTGCCGTAGTAACGGATGAAATGCAAACGACATGTCCGTTCACAAGACATCTCACGTTATATTGTTTGCCTTTCTCGAATTGCATTCGAACATTAAGTTTACCGTATTTCAACGCACTATACTATCAGTGTATGAACGGTATAATTATGAAGGATGAAGTAGTACCAATCATTTGTTGAAGTTCATTTAAGTATCACGGGATCACTCAGTATATCCAATATACAACAGTTGCAAAGCATAGTTGGTGGGATGAGTGTAGAGGAATCTGTTGTTTGTGTACTCAGGACACATACAGTGCAAATAGCGGTGACCCCGGTGACGCTGAAACATCTTCGGACAGATGACGCTAGTTCAAATCGACGCTCAATTATGCAAAATTCTATTGTTCTGGGAGGTAGACATCTATATAGTGAAAGATTCTCCTCCAGAACGTCTTAGTACACATACTGCATGGCGCTCCTCCTGGCCCAATGACGTAACAAATGGAACGGAACGACCTTGAAATTGTCTGTAGACAGACACTACTTGATCATGTTACCAGTAAATATGGCGATAAAGTGTCCAATCTATCCTTTGGGGCGGAACTGTGGAAATGTTAAGCCATTTATTTATCGATAGTAGTAGAAGCAGACTATATTAACTTTGAACTGCTTAAGCCGCCGTCAGACATACCGAAAAGTTCACCAAATTATTTTACTTCCATCAGGTCTTTAGTGAGGAGGGGACAGCAAAAGTTGGAGGAGAGCTGCAGTGGTGGAACTGCATTACGGAAGGCTCAAATTCTACCTCGCAGACTGGTGACATTTCGCTTTCATCCTGGTCATACTCAGTCACTTCAGTGAACGAAAAACCGATCACATATGGAGAGAGAAGTTTCATTATGGTGGCTTTGATTATAGAAAGATGAGGTTACTAAAGGTTATGATCGAAAGATAAAGATGAAGGTTTATTGCATTAGCCTCGCTTAGAAATTCAAAACAATGAATAACTAGTTGTTCCCTTAGGATGCAGAGACCTACAGAACTGGCATAGGAATAGCAGGGTGGTTGAAATGTTTCTTTAGCTCCAAAACAGTTCACAATGACTATTAGTAGTTTAGTTTTTGTAAGGCAGGTATTATCAACTAGAGTCCACGTGATGTAAGTCATCGCCTCCATTTCGCTCCACTTGTACGGGAATGGTATTACACACAACATACAGTGCGAGACAGTGGTAATTTTCAGATGGTCTGAAAGTTGGAATCTTTGACGGTACGTGGTCTGCTTCCCTACGCACCAGTTGGCTGCGGATGAGCTCTCACACAGATACCTTGGCAGATATCAGTCTGACTGCTTTTGTTTCAATGCAGCAAAAAGAACTTTCGGGTATTCAGGAATTTTCCGATCCCTACCGATGAGACCCTGCAAAGCGGCAGTCCAGATGTTTTCTTCTGGTCTACTGATGTGATTCTAGCACCTGTACACAGGAGTTCTACTTCGAACGATTCCTTTTCAGGGTTATGTCAATGGATCGGGTCCATCAAGTAATAGCTTGAATTTTTAACCTGCAGTAGTGCCATGGTTTAATCACACATCACGGAATTTACATAGATTATTGAAAGATGAAACGGTCAGCGCCCTTTACTAGTTGTAGCAATACAGCCGGACAAATGCACCCAAGGTTGGTTACTTCGCCGCTACAAATGACAGAAGACGGATCAACCACAGGTTGACAAAATTCAAATTACCTATGTTATTGCTAAACATACTCGCTGGTTGTTTCCAGGTCAGACTCATAGGTGCGTGCAAACGTCACCTCGTTCCGACCGAAAGTATATGCAACAGGACGAAGATATATGAGCATATATATACGTTGCACTATGCATTACGGATGCTATCGAACCAGCAGCTAAGAGGACAGTTACCACTTATAGAAGTCAGCATTACGAAGTAACCAAGAAGCATGGAGGATCGAAGATCAGCTACTTACAGAGGACGAGCCAGGCAATTCGGCTCGGTTTAATCGTTATACTCGTGAACCAATTTCATGGAACTGCGTTCTTGCAATGCAGAAGGTGGTAGTAAATAAAAATGAACTTTACTTAGTACGATGCTGTTTGAAGCTAACGGGTGACCTCTTTGGAACCGTTAAGTCTTATGGCGAAGGCGGGAGCACGCCGGTCATTAAGACGACATGCTTTCGCTATGATTAGCTAACCAGACCAACGGAAACTTTCCAAACGCAGTATTATTAAAAGTAGGATAATAGGTGAATTAAAACTGATATTGGCTAGAAACATTTCAAACTTGCCATACTTTTCACTTTCTCGCAGGTCGAAAACGTCACCGGAGAAAATTTAAACGAGAAGAAATAAAACATTGGCATGATCAAAACCTGTTAGTAACCAACACTTTCGAAATAATAAAAACAGTCGCGGTGATCTGGGGACAGAAGGCACTATCTTAGTACCAACGCCTACCCCGAAAAGTTCATCAACACTAACATGCAGGATAGACTACCGCTACCCTCAGTGGACATTGCCGATAAAAGGAACGTCTACTTATCGTTGCCATTCAAGGGTGACTCAGCGGCAGAGTTGATATCACGTCAAATCGCCAGTGCTATCAACACGACTTACTATGCTGCTAGCTCTGTTGTTACATTTCACTCGAAACGGACGGTTCCACTGAATTTGAAGGATAACGTGCCTAATAATGCTGCCTCTTTTTCGATCTATTCATCTGACTGTTCCTGTGGTTCAGCATACATAGGTCGCACTACTAGGCGCTTATCTGAAAGAATCCGCGAACACTGCCCCCCTTCGCTACACTCTGGGACAACACAACGCATCAGTTCATCGATTCTAGCCCATTTGGTCGATTGTAATCAACACACAGACACGAAGACAGCATTTCGTACCGTCTATCGGGTCCCGGCCACCTTGTCGCGAAAGTTCAAATGCCACATCCTGTCGATAGCCGAGGCGGTCGCAATCCGACTACGTAACCCCGAAT
Source organism: Paragonimus heterotremus (assembly GCA_013368495.1). Classification (NCBI taxonomy): domain Eukaryota; kingdom Metazoa; phylum Platyhelminthes; class Trematoda; order Plagiorchiida; family Troglotrematidae; genus Paragonimus; species Paragonimus heterotremus. Next base: position 87,121 of record LUCH01000817.1, read on the forward strand.
CTGTGTGTGCATAAACAATTCGTTCAAACCCTGAGGCTCCCTTGGCCGAGCACGGCCGCCCAACCCTTGAAACAATTTGTTCCCGTCCCACTGTCTCAGCCTGATTAACACTGACTAACCAGAACCGACTTCGTTTGTGTTCCTAACCACGACGAAGTAGTGTTAATCTTTTATCCAATTACATTGCCCCTTCAGTAATTTTGATCAATAACATTATAACTTGTCACTTAATTTTATATAATTGTGCCAGCCAAAGAGGAGAATTTATCGAAAACAGTCTGTTCGCTGAAACTTTGTTTTTCATGAATGCTACGGGGATTTTAAATTATCTGGAAACAGTTTGTCAGCATACTGAGACAGGTGCATAAATAAGAAAAGCAATCTGTCGGAGATTGAAATCCACATGTAGTTGGCCTAATTAATCTAACCGAAACTTAGGAGGCAAATCGAGTCAGTGGATCTGAAAAGAAGACGAGGGACGGAAAGGAAAATGGGCGTGCGGCCTACACTAAGAAAAACCCGCCAGTGTTATATCACGTTTGGTCAGCGAGGTCTCTGTGTGCACGAACATTTGTTAAGTTGAATGAGTAGAATGATTTGAAAGAAGTAGTTAGAGAAATTGTCATATATATCAAAAACGATTACGCATGAACACTGTGTGAAGCTCTGTAGTATGTCTGTAACAGTCGAAAGGAATAACTGAAAAGTTTAAATAAATGCGGGCGTTTCTAACTGAGCTATCCATGATATCAAAACAAACGAATACAACACAACAATTATGGGGTTTGGACAGGCTATGATTAACAAGGGATTGGACTGTTAGAGGGTGTTTATAAGTATTCTGATTGGCCACCACATGGCTAAACATTACCAACGCTTAAGAACTACAGGTGTTTCGAAATAACAATTGGGCTGCCCAAGCGGGGGCAACGTTTTCATGATGATTGTGGTGTGACGAAGGTGAGAAGTGTTGGCGTTTTGTGTAGTATCGTCAAGCGTGTGGACATAGAGAGATTGGTGTGCACAAATCGTGCTATGTAACGTGGTCACTTAACTTAGGTTAAACAAAAATTGATTCGTTTGATCCATTATTCTTATCCATTAGTTGAATGTTCTTATTTACGTGTGTCGATATACTTAGGCGTTGTTCCACCGCCGTTCCGTCTGGCTACGTTTCGTCCAAGGCAGTTGCCAGAATTTTACCGGAATATTGGTCGCCATTTTCAGCGTTGGACTGATCGCCATTACAGATAAAGTTTTACAATGTTAGTCATTCCTCTTTCGCTAATCTTTTCGTCTATTGAGCTTAAAAACACTTAGGAATCACTGTCTATCGTCCTTCTGCTTATTAAGTTATTTAACTTCTTCACCGAGAGTCGGAAAGTACGCTTGTGTCCCAGTCGACGCAACGGATGGTAGAGTGCTGGTCACTCACGCTCCTGAACATCAGATTCATCCCCGAGGAAGAAGTACAAAGTTGCACCTGTAAATTGGTCTACGGAACGATTTTGTTTTTTCTATGTGATCATTTTAGCCGAAGCACACAGTCCTTAGCCTACATGTCGGACCACGCGCATTGTCTCACAACCCATAAAAAATTCCGACCGGACACCACTGTTGAATTCAACAATTCAACAAAAATATAACGACTTGCGCTCATGACTTCAGGCGGTCGCCTTTGCCACCATACGATGGTCCATTCAGAGTGACCTAACGAACGGACGAATGTTTTACGACGGAACATTCTGGAATGGACATACCGTCGGCACTGATAATCTCAAACGAGTCCATGTCAACATTTTTCTGAGGACTGCGCTTCAGCTCCCTAAACGTGCAATCGAACCATGGAACCCTGAAGCACCTATCCTGTAAACTCACCATACATGTGAATGCTTAACGATATTTGGCCTTTAAAATGACAGAGCGCAAGTTTCTAGTCGTCTGCCAAACAAAAGCATGCTACGTCACAGACAGTTTCCATTCTTCCCAAATAAGCATTCCAACAGGTATGTTAATTTGCTAGCCTGTGCTTGAAAGCAGATAAAATACATCAATTTGGTTCAACGTCGGAACTCCAAAGGAGATCCTGGTATCTCGGTATTAATTCTGCTGGACGAAGCTATTGTTGATCATTCTGTTACAATCTGTAAGGGATCTAGTTCACATTCTGATATATTTTTAACATTCAAAACAACTCATTGCTTTCAACTTGACTTAACTTATAGTTTCGTGAAGCACGTTTCCATTAATGCTATGGATATGCACACGTACTTAGTACCTACCAAGTCCTTTTATCGTCCTGATCGTGATGTTGTCTAACTTGGTGCTCTCAAACAAGATTGAATTCTCACCACCACAAAACCTTATAAACTATACCTAACACATGTTTCTCAAGTTGAAGTTTATTAGGCATTATACAAAGTCCAGTGACGCTGAGGATGTCGATATTAGCATATTGTTAGAAAAACGAAAAGATTTTGAACATGAGCCTAATAAACACACCCTGATCAGAACAGCATCCGTTGTCATACGTCACCTCTTGCTAGGCTAGATTGCCCTTTACCTCATGTATCATGCAATCGCTAAATAAGTTTGAAGTTTTACCCAGATATCTGTGTTGCTCAACTTTTCTATGCGGCCACGTCCTACATAGCTTCCTCTTAATTTTACAACCTAACCGAATATGGATACTTGTCCATATTGTTTTATTGGTTTGAAGGTCGTTACACGACCTGTTTGCTCTCTTTTGGCAGGCTCCATCGGAGGCGAACTTTTTCTTTTCAGTTTGATTTATCAGAAAAACTTACAAGGCAACCTTGTATGTTCATTTTTCGATATTCTTTCAACTGGAAGTAGAAGATTTGTGTACTTAGGGCATAATTTTTATGCTGATGCGGACTATCGCAGTTGGGTCAAGTGACTGCTTGTTTTCGCACCTTTTATTGCTTACCAAATAGCATTGTAATGTTTCCCTCAAATCTATTTATGAATTCGATAATCGCTATTTTTCATCGTGTTGCTCGAACGGGACTCGCCTGTGTTACACTGAAAGTGACAAGGAAATTAGGAGATAACTATCCATCACCTAGACCAAATGAAAGTGGGATGACTTAAGGTAACTTCCTTAGATCGATACTTCAGCTCATGAGTATAGATAATACGTGCGAAATTGTCACACATGAGAAACGGCACTTATTTCTTGTCTATAATGAAATTGTAAAAACTCTCTCATCCATGAATCTCACATTTTGTTGAACAAGTATGAGAGGTTTCATATCATTTTTGTCTTGCTGTACAACATGGATGGTGAGTTATTTGACTCACGCACTCAACCGTTTTTGCGCATGGTTGTTGCACACCAAATTATATTATATGATTAGATGGCTGCAACATACCAATCGCCATCTGGTGCGTGATCTGGACACCAAATAAATTCTGATTCCTTCAATTTCTTCGAACGCATAACTTTCCCAATTGGTGAAGTCAATCGGAGAATATATATCACACCGAGTATACAGTCTTCCTTCCATCTGTTCTCCTAGCTCATTGTAAACAATGCATACGACCCAAATTAGAGTACCGTACGTATACATAGAGCTGACTACACAAGACTCATAAGCTGGCTGTAGAAAATCTTACACGAGTGTCCGTCAACGGTCGTCAATCTGTTCTGAATTGTAGACAACGTTGTCAAAATTCTACAGCTGAACCCTTGTGATGTCGGTCGCCCAAGTTGAACCTCACGTTCATGTACACTTTAATTCGTGACAGTAAGCTCACCACCAACTTTTAGGGTCCATCTGTAAAATAGCTCGAATTGCAGTTTCAGAAAGAAAGGGCTTTACTGGCTTTGAGAGTCTGAAGAAATTACGCCTCGATGTTTGTTTTACAGTACAGCGTTCCTATATTTACGAAAATTTCTGTATGTAATTAAAACCAATAGGAATACACAACTGCTGAGAATGGATCGGAAACAATTCTGACCACAACGAACGCCGTGATCACATACGAATTGTGTTTAGCTGAAAACGACATGCTTGGAAACATGCCTGAAGTGGTCTGAAAGGAAACCAACCATTGGTCAGCCACTTGTCAGGCTACACCAGAATAAGTGTTTATAAGCACAACCTAATCGATCATTTAGAATAGGACAATCAATATCACATATACGTTTCTTCAAAACAGTGAGAAGACATATATCGCGAGATGGGACCACGTGACTGAAAACATTAGTCACAAGTTGATGTCGGCGTTGCAACGGACCTACCCAGCTGCTCAACTACGTATCCTGCTAAGCACCAGGGGCTTGGCTTTTCATAGCGGTGATACACACTCAACCGATCAGTCTGTCTACCACGTAATATACCAGTTCAACTGCAGTTGCAATGACGTCTCCACAGGCGGAACAGATCGGTGTTTGCATCAACATATGGTGGAGTTCATTTCTAAGTGGTAATCAACGGCAATCTTAAAAACGACCTGTTGACTGTAACAAGCTCGAAAACCCCGGCTTCATCGATCGCCCAGGACATCGTAGCAACCGGTCACCTAACTGACCCTATCAAATCGTTCAAGATATTGCTACATGATGGCAACCAGATAGTGTTGGCGACTAACGAGGCCATGCCAGTCAAACAACATCGGCCAGTTCTGTGAGCACAGAAGGCTCTGAAACATTCAATCTCCTTGCCGTGGAATTGATTGAACTATTAGCGCGTGAAAGATGAGAACTACGTGGTTGGTTCGTTCAGTTGTTGCTATACGCAGTTTGTATAAAACTTGCTGGTTGTACGTTGGTATCTGATGAGAGTAAATCGAAATGTTAAAATTTCGGGATATATGTCTTCTCTTTGTTTTGACTAAATGGATTAAGGGAACTCAATGTTTTAAATATACTTCTCTGTGGAAAATAACATGTTACAGTATTCGTCATGATAATTGTTAAACTAACTGGTAGGTCAGATTATCAGTTCTAATAGCTGAGTTTCAAACACGGTCTGGAATGGATATATTCATCTCTTAATAAGGGCTGGTTACAAGAAAGTATATTTATTTAACATAATCAAGAAGCACAAAATGAGTACAGAACGATTCATTGTGACTTTTTGAATGCACATTAGGATTCATTATTAAACAGTTGAGTGTCTGGATGAGATTGTTCTGCTCTTCACCGTGTTCACCTGTTGGTCTATTCTGATCGACCTTCGCTTTAATATCAATAATGTTGACGTCGTGGCTGTCTATATCCAAATGTCGATTGAACAAATTCTGCAAATATATTGTTCATGTCGTTCAACACGATCTTTCGCTTTCACAATAGATGAACGGAGAGTTAGGAATGGCTTGTGTATTACTTGAATGCCCGTTGACTGGAATAACATTTGTGCTGCTTTAGATTTGTCGTGAGTTTGTGGCAATTTCATTTGCGTATTAAATTCTGTTTTCAGTTTCTGTGAACCCTCTGATAGATGACATCATGAAGCTTATAGGAGATCCGCTGGAAGCGAACAGTTTGAACATGTGTTCTCGTTCTTGTCTTCCGTGTTTGAGTGGGTTACAGTGCATGTTTCTACGTCAACATAGTGGTCCCATGCGAATGTTACTTTTACAGGCTGTACGATTAGTGTCGAATCTGGGCCTGACATCAATTGTTGTCCGTTTACGATGGACAGTGGTCTCAAACTCGTCATTAAATGTTTCATAATTGATACATTCAAGAACGTCAAACGTTAATTTTTTTCTTTTATCGCGTGTAAGGGTTAATCGATCAGTGATGATATTCAGACAACCGTTGGACTGATAAAACAAATCAGAGGCAAAACGAAAAAGGTGTTGTCCTTATATTAAGACTACACTTTAGAAAGATTCGGGTTCAGAGTGCCTCATCACAGCGTCTGCATGTAATATCAATACAGGTGAGCCCGTTGGTTTACCTCTGGTTTTCAGATACATGCAAGACTCCATTAACAAAATCAATTGTTTGGGAGAGAGATCCATCTGACTGAGGAGATTGTCGTCCTCACATATATGGAGCTTCGGAATTTCCACCGCGTTTCTTCGATATAATAATGAAAAGCAACGTAACATTAAAATATATCAGTGCATCGTCTTCTTGCAACCCCAAACCATTAATTTTTCTCAGGAAATCTGCTGAGCTGTTCGCGCCATGACTGTTACGAGGTAGACGTGGTCGGAGAATACGAGAGGAATTTCGACAAATGGTACTATCGAGACAATCTGGATGCCACGATAGGTCTCAATGGTACTTGATAATTGCGGACCTCTGGCAACCCGTACATGTACATGTACGTATACTTACATCAAACGTGGTTGTACAAAAACTATAATAAATGAGTTAGATAAGCATATACATGCCAACATGTATACAAATGCAGCGGAACTACATGGTAAATTGTCCGGTTAATTTGGGCAGTTAGATATGCAACGGCCTGCCGTGATTCATACAA
>LUCH01000817.1:94844-143486 GCA_013368495.1 Paragonimus heterotremus
TGCGGTTGTCCATCTACGTTTATTTCAACTCACCAAATGACCAGTTCTTCAAAACCGCGAACGCAGTTTGTCTAATTACTCTGCCTCTCACTTTGTCAACCAGTTCACTTGCAGTTGTGCTGACCTCTACACGGACAGAACATGTAGGCAGCTATCTCAGCGATTAGCGGATCACGTCCCAAAATGATTGATACAACTTATGGTACAACAATCTTAAACCGATGAACCCTGTGCTTGAAATCTCGTTTCATTGATTCGTAGACACCTCTTGATAACAGGTCAACTAGTTGCCCCACTTAGCTCGTTCAAAATATTATTACACAATCCAAACCCGAAGCTACTTGCCTTTAGCAGAACCGTGTTCATCAGACGTCACCTGTTAGAACTTTGTGCACAAAAGTGATTGAAGCAACCACCCGGGTCGCCGTGATGTTATTAACACGATGCTTGCTATGAATGTATGTGTGTCCATACTCTGTTCATTCCTTATATATCTCGTATATATCATGTCGTATATATTTTACATTTTTCACATGTGCAAGTAAGTGAAATGTTACCATATGGCAACGTAATTTTTTCTCCACCATTAAATTTGCTTCAGATAAATCTTTGAAAACAGTAGGTTCATGCAGCACCACATTTGGGGACTATACCTTGAGCAGCAAAAATGGTTCGCTTCACTCACAATTCTTGATAATTTATCGTACCGTGAATGTGATATTTATATGTATCGTTTGTAGCAGTGTGCATTGATTGCACTCAACCGACTATGTTTCCCACAGAGAATTATATTGTATAATTAAAGCATGTACAGTTACCTGTGGTGACTCAAGCGGGGTTTTGTAAACAGAACCTTATTTCTGTGATCGTCCTTCACGACCACAAAAATTCCGATGACATTAAATTGATTGGTGGTTGTTACAGTGAGAAGTCCTTTGGGAAGTATACCACGGGCTGCAACTTCTGGCATGCCGTTCTGTAGTTTGTTCTCGCGCTTCTCTGAATATTGGTTGCCTACACAATTACTAATACGCCTTTCAATATTTTCCTTGAAATATTTCTACATGTCCGTCTACACTTATTTTTTCGAAACGAGCCTACAAAGGACAGAAATCTGTCCTACTCGATACGCTGCCGCCAACAAATAACCCAGTCTTCTCCTCAGTTGTATCATGTCCACGGACAACTCAGAATCTGTGTGTCGCTGAACAATGCACAATACACGAAGAACGATCGGTACACCTTCCTAAATAGCTGACAGATTATGACGTGTGTTCAGTTTATTGTGTTCTCGTTATCATTTCCTTTCACTGTTCTTCTTCTATGGTCTTAATTTGTCATCGACTTGATGAGACAGCGTTGCTGTGTTCACAATTAACCGATAGTTGTTAAGACTTATTGTTGTATGTGTTCATATAATCAGGCTGCACCCACCTAGTATTACATGTTGAAGTATATGTAACACAAAAAGAACTGGATGTGATATATAACCAATATAATCGACAATTGATCAAATTGGTGGCCACTATATTTTGACAGGTATGCAGAAGTTTATTTGCTTGTGATAAAAGATACCTGCCTTACGTTAGCTTATTTGTACAATTCGGATTTGCGAGTTCATCAGGTTAATAACGCAGTTTCTGTTGTCTCAGTGTGACGTTCGCCATACTTAAATTGTAAGTTGCCCACTTTTGTGCAACATTTATCGGATTTGTCATTTCCTAATGAGAAACCTGCTACACTCTTTCGATACACTGCGATAAAATTCTACTGTTCATTGATCCAACTTATATCGACATACTCGTGGTGGTTTGGGAAGGGAAATTTCGGCTCGAGTAGTTCATACTGCTGTATGGCATGCTGTTGTTCAACCCCATTAGTAGAGAGCGATGGTGACATCTCCGAATATTTTGAGTCCTTGCTTGACTGATGTAATACTGTTAACTTTCCTAACCAATTACCTAACAAGAGATGCGGCGGAGCTCATTGTTTTCATGCTCAGTGCGGAAGAAGTAGTTGGCTTTTTAAGCCTGATTGCTTTTCCACCACTTAGAAGTCAACGTCACTGACATCGTTATTGACAAAATCCGTCACTGTGTTATTTATTCAGGAACACCAAAGTCCCTAGTGAACCGGATGTTACTTCCAGTGCAATCCATTCTTCCACAGTAACCACGAAATTCTAGAACTGTGTCAAGCATTCTACAGTGGTCTTCCATTCGAGATGTATACCATGATGAGTATGCTCACTTTGGTATAAAGCAAACATTGAAATACATAATCGTTCATTTTCGCAGCAATGGTACCGATGGAAATACGAGTCAAATGAGTTTTCACAGCTTGTCACATATGAACCATAGTGAACTTACTCAAACTACTCGGCCATTGCTTATCGCCTCTTCTACCACTAACACACACGCTAGAAGGAGTGAACCACAAGATTTCTGTATATGTCCTATAAAACGTGCGATGAACTCCTAGTGGCATATTGAATAGCGATTCAAGGCTCATTGTAAAGATCGGCGGTGATGATTATGATGAACCCGCCAGTATATTTATCAGGCAAACTACAGAGTATAATGCGTAGTGTGGCTTCAGTTGATGCATTCCAAAGGCAACGGAAATTCACCAGAAAAAACTGTATACTCTTATGTGCGCCGTAAAGTATTAACTGACTGGTCTCATTATTTATCCCAATGTGCCATTCGTTCGGTTTTCCCTCCTGTAAATCCAGACGTGAGTTCCGTTTTCAGAATAATTATGTGCACTCTGATCTTGGGCCTCCTTAAACGGTTATTCCACATGAGCTATTTTAAGAAGCACTCTGAACGATGATCGAAGAATTCGCAGCATGAAAAAACGAATTACAGACTGTCGTTCAGGATCACTGTGACTTTACGCATAAATAAAGTCAACAAGCCAAATAATTTGGGCATGTTTTGCAGTCTACATGTCTTTCGCACTCCGTGGGTAAAGTGCAGACGAAATATGAGAACTCCCTAAGTTTTTCTCACGTCATGTGCATTGTGGCATCCTATATTGCAGTCTTCCAGGATTAACGTTGCTAATCCAATCATTGTAATTTTTCGCATAAGTCAAATCTATGAATATTTGAACACCTTGGTTAAAAACTGATGAATATTTACTACAAAGTAGACAATAAATCATGAAGCTGGTCCCGTGAAATTTGCTTGTGCAATGTCACCAATGGGCATAATTTTAGTTACTTCCAATTAATGTTTGTGTATATCCTGCTTGTGCCTTAACAAACTTGTGTAGGTCGTCTCAGTCCATGTGCTGTATTGAAATTTATGTGAGATGCATAAATCGTCAGACGTATAGTTTTGTGACTTTTGAGGAGGATGGAATTTTGCACCATAATTTGTCCAGTTTCACGTGGGTCGTTGACAGTGTTGCTATATTGTCAGACTGTAGATTGTATCAAATGTCGAATGATGTCAATCTTCGTTAGCCGACACCTAAAGAGTCTCGTTAGATGGAGATGAAAGTGAGGTAAGTTATGTGGAATTTTATTTTCTCGGGTATGCATTATACAGTCGATTATTCGAGTGTCCGAAGACATGCACGAAAGTCGAAAAGTGTTTCTGACATTGTGTCTTTGGAAGTCACGATGCTGAAGGATGGTATGCGAAGAATGTATCCTGTATATCTCTCAGGATTAGACCCAGAAGACTGAACGTGATGTTGGAATGCCGCGAACTTGTGGTGGTTGTCGAATGGTGCTCAACGAAGTCCTTTTACAAATAAGTTGTGCCGCTTTTGAATCAGAAGACATTTTGCATCCGCTTTAGGATCTAAGATATTTTCCAAAGCTTCATTTAAAGAACTCTTTTCGAAGGTTCCACTTGACAACCATTTTTACTTCATGTTATGTATGTTATACTCGAGCAATTTCACTCTTTAATCCTGGCCGTCAATTTTTCTAAATGCACTTTTGTACGTCCAAGTACTCATGTTTAGAATTACTGATTCACAAGAATGGTTATCCTTATTATCTTGGTCATTTTTCGCTTTTTCCCAAGACATCCACTCGGTAAAATTTTGATAAGTTTCGTTCTCCAACGGGATATCTTCAGTTGTGTTCTTGATTTATTCTTAAATTGTCCCCGAAATAACCTTGTTTTGACTGACGCATAAGAAGAAAACTCACCGAATTCTGTTGAATATTATGTCTTCCAAAACACTGTCGTGTACGTCTTCTCCAAAGTTACCGTCTATATTGTTTATTGTTGCTTCTCAAATAGTAAGTGGAGCTCTGCTAGTAAGAGATAATCATCCTGTTGTTTTTCATTTCTTGACGCCTCAGTGAAGCAGGACGTGGCCATATGCAAACACAAAAGAAAGATATAGTGATTTACCGGACGATCACTAGACTTCACAAATAACTGTTTAGTGTTTATCTCATACTCACTCATCGATAGGCCCCTGATTTCATTCGTAACCCTGAAACATCCCATGGCAAACCTTCTACGGTAACGATTTGTCAACTGAGTGTTGTTTTATCTGTGCATTTATATAATACCCAGCATCGCAGCGCAAAATTAAATCCTCGTCTCCATCTCCTGAATTTGAAGAGTATGGCGATTCTGTTTATTAAATCTGTCAAATCCAATAACTTCTGAGTTGGTTGGTGGCAATTAGAAGTGTTATCGAGCAAACTGACCCTAGTACTCAAGGATTGGAACTGCAACATCCAGCGAAATTTTTTTTATTCTACAACAGTTGCAATGAACTTTCTGTTTTACCCGATGTGTTATTGCGTCTTAGTGATAGAACTGCTAGTCCTCTCGCATACAGATCCGTTGTATTTGAAGGTTCACACTCCGGTAATATGTTAACTGAGGAGATAAAATCTTTGGTCCGTCTGCCTTGTGGGTGGCCGGAACTAAGTCCTGATTTGTGTATTATTTCTAAAATCTGTGTTCAATTTCTACATAATACGCAATCTCGACCATTAAACTGAACAATTAAGTGACGAATTCTGAAGCCTGTCGACGAATAAATGCCGAATATTTCAGTCTGTTCCTGAATAAATCTTGTGTCATGATTATTCTTGATGCACATCAACGTTGGTCGGCAATCGCTTTTAAGTCCTCGGCAAATCTGGACTTTAATCTGTTTGTGTATTGGAAAACGTTTAGCCAGGAAGCAGTACCATATGATTTGTTTAATGTCAAATGCACTGATTGTACTGCGCTGATATCGGAGACAGGCTGAAAAAAGTAGGATGTCGACATCTGATCACTGCACCGATAATGCTCATCTCAATGGTGTAACTGAACTTTTTGTGCGTATTCCGAATAGTGCAACCAGGTTTATCAAGCATTCTAATTTTGTAGAATTAGAGGGAATTTTGAATAATTTTCCCGAAGCAGTATGGAAAGTTGAACTATTCAACAACCCGGGAGCTGTTTAAGAAAGCTATTCAGCAGATGTGTTTTGCGAACCAACGCGCCTGACCATGAATCGGCTGAAGTTGTGTATTACCTTGGCTATGACCTCCAATCGTTTCGATGACTCGTGCTCAGTGCCGGCTTCCATTTAAATTGTGGTAGATTTGGCGACTAGCAATAAGCCTGTTTCTCATTGCTGTTGTTTTATCACACCACTGATGACAATGTGTACGATTGTGCCAGTGAGACATATCTGAATTGCCCACTGCGTTGAATCTAGCTCGGGGCCTGAGCTAAGTCAGTTACTTCACTACTGGAATGATCCTAACCGACATCGCTTATTTCTGTAACTTCCCGGAATGGATTTTAGTCCATTTGTAGGTTAAAATATCTAAATTTCTCAGAGAGGAACGGAAGACTGTTCAGAGCGCGATCAAACGTAATGTTTCAATGGCAAATAGCTGGAGGCGGAAAAAGAATGTTACTCACGTCATCACCACTGTCAGTAAGCATGTGTACCACTCAATGGTAAACTTGTCTTTCCCTGATTCCGCAACCCTTCCGTCCCATGAATTCCCTACATAATTGCTACCGTCAGCTGTTTAACCAGAAAACTTTCAAGCATCGGAACGATCCAAATGTCATACACCCATGAGGATAGAAAATCTGGGTACAAGGTATTTCGTTTTCAAAATTCGGACTCAGTGGTCAGTGAAATTTCAACGGCAAACAACAAAATCTGGTCCGTGAAATAAACGTACACAATCTGCTACAGAGACGTTCACTGCCTCCAAAATCTATTTTTGGCTCAGGCAGAACATTGCGTGAACAGAATGTTTTAGTGTTGATATTTTCACCTAACTTGGCTGTAAATTTTGCGAACATTTCATCACTAAACGAGCTGACAATCATCGGTGCGTAAGTGTTTCAGCGTATAGCTTTTTCTGAGTGTGGACTTTGGCATCAAAACATCAAAGCTGCTATTGACCTGGAACCGATTATTTTATATAACAATAATGGGAGAAGGTGATCCAAAATTTTACCATTCGAAATATAACTTACGGTAAACATAGATGCAATTAGAAACCTATTTGTCCCGGTTTTTCTGAACCTATACCTCTCTAATAGGAATCACATTTATATGCATTGAATGCCATAGTTTGAAGGAATTTTGTGTTTTTGGGTCCAAAATGCAAAGCTTAGTTTAGAGGGTGCGGCGCAGAAATTATGGCTTCAAGATACTGTCGCTAATGCACACAACACCATTCACGGAACTCTATAGGAAATTTCATTTTTTTATAACCGCAGAAATCGTCGATGTTTTGTTAAAACAGCAGCATCTTCAGACAATATGCTCACAGAAAATCTGGAAGCAACATCACCTTTCAAGCAGTAAATCTAACTGTCAGTTTGCAACTAGACGTTTGGCTTAAGGGTTGATATCGATCTGTGAAGCAAATCATCAGGTAATTTACCAATCAAATCTCCGCAGGTACTACAATCAAAAAGGTATTCAATGGATCTTACTGGAGGCAAGCTAGTAAATATTGTGAATACGAACATACATTCAAGAACTCCACTAAATTAATGTACCCAGATAAACTGCTTCGTTTATTCGCACAGGTTCTGGGAAGTACGCTGGCCACGGCACCAACAAATGATACGGAAATCCGAACATATCTAGAATCAAAACTGTGTTCTAAAATGCAGCAGTCTTGTAAGTTGAATGTCACTGAAAAAGATGTGCAGTCCAAATCAATGGGGGATCATATTCAAGTCTCTGTGGAAACGCTATTCTAAGTCACAAGAAGACCATGCGATAAGCAATCGGTGGTAAGCCACCTGTTTTCCGACACCAGGCTGGTTGCAACAGATTTATATGAACAAGGTCCTGAGACGAGACTGAACATAACGATGAACTAAAGGCTACGGTATGAACTTGTAACAAATAATTTGAAATATCATTGAAGTTAATTAAGGTGGACATTATGCAAATTGTTTGACAACTTGTGTGATGTAATTAGTGGCAGTGTTATGAACTGAACCCACCGAGGTTCTTAACGGATGCTCATGGTATATTCAACGTCTTCAAAAATCACTTTGTGCATGTGGTGGAACAGTTACAAACATTGGCGGCGGCGGCGATTTCAGCAAGAGCTAAGGTGCGACTTCTGGTCCGAGTTTAATGAACTTGCTAAACTCACTAGACTGAAAAAACCACTCATATGTAAAGCTTAGGTAGAGCCCCTGGAGTTAGTAAGCCTGGAAAATATACAAACCAACATGTTGCTGTCGAGCTAAGCAGCTTGCTTCCTGTTCAAACCTATATGTTCCGCAGGGTGAGTAAACTGTTACACACAATGTGGCGCCGCCCAGCATGCAATTAACCGTTTATCTGGTGTGGCATCTAAACGTTTGCCATTAGCGTTGCTAAGTTTCCAATAACGTTCCAGCCATCTATACATGCCGCATGGACATATATATATCATGATGTCAACGGTATTTATGCAAAGAACTTTGAAGTAACTCACAGTTATCGCACAGAAGACCAACAGCAGAAAACTGCGCCGGTTAACAGAAAAGTTTTCATTCCAGACTACTTGCCTCTTAGAATGCTATGGATGCATCCAGAGTTGTGAGCAGTTTACAGTGTGGTACTGTTCTTGAGAAGCAGCATCACATTAAAACATTTTCATCTGAGAAAAGCTTTTGCAAGATACAAAATTTCTTCATACTATATACATACACTGAAACAGCAAAGCCTGAAGAACCATATGAAAAATAATGCTTATGATTTGAATTGGACCTATTACTTCCCAGAAGTAAGGGTGCGACAATCTGGCCAGATCACACCCAGTGTGTTTCTGGACTGATTTCAGAACGGTTTTCTGAAGTACATTAAATTACCGGTGATTTCTCTTCAAATGTGTTCATGGCATGCGAAAACCTACAAACAGTTTCCAGTAAAGTATGCTGGAATAGTGTTTATCTCATTCGGAATTATTCGGGAAATCTGATTACACTTGTATCGGTTTAAACTGATTGAAAACATGGGAAGTACGACGTCAGCTTGCTTCATCACCTTAGTATGAATGAACCAATCAAAACGGAAACTTTGTAGATTCTTGATGTACATGTAGTCATCCGCGTATCACTGATGTACAGTGTAGGTGGCTAATCGAACGAGCAATTGCGTTTGAATCTGGGACGCAGAACTTCTATCTCAATCAATTGGCACGAGTAGTCAACATTCTGTCGTGAGTGCAGTTTTGACACAATGAGTGGATGTATATAATCACATAGAGATCATTGCAGGTCAGTTATAGAGTTGCTATCAATCAGACTAAAGCATTTTGCTGCACATTTCGGCAAAATCGAAATATATGACAATGGACTGGTAAAATCTCAACCTGTGGTTCCTGAAAACATGAGCCTTTCTGACAACTTTACCATTTTTGGCATAAGCTTATAAGAACATTTGATCCGGGCCATGTGATCAAACGTGCACTTAACCAGTAATCCAGCTGTCAACAGTGACGTGTTTTATGATGCTGATCGTTGTAACTGAGACAGTTCAATTGCTGCTTAAGGCACCTGGTAATAGGTACAATAAATATGAACGCCATAAGCAAGGCTAGACAGCCCAACAAATGTGTTGCATTCAGTGAAAAAGATGACGAACGTGCACGAACATGTATTTCAACTAAAAACTACAACTACATTTGCGGTTTAGCAAAAAACTACTAGTGAGCTCCTGTGTTCCTCTGTTTTCTACAAGCAATCAGAAAGAAAACAATTCAGTTTGAAACGTCGTCTCATAATACATCTAGTAGACTGATGAAAATTTGATGTTTTCTACCAAACTTGCTAAGTAATAATTAAGGCATTGGCTTCTTTTTAATAACTTCATCAGAGCAGAAGCAGATATTTGGTGCGATATGTTACCGTCTCGTTCACTCTCTATGTAATAGCTTGGGATTTATTTTTTGTGCGCATGAATCAGGGTGACATGAAATTCGCTAATTACAATACGCCATTGGGAAACTAAAAATTTACAAGTAATAATCCGCAGTCTACTTCTAATGTGCTAGAAGTCTTGTCCTTTCGTCTATTCCAGTAGCCCAGCGACATACTTTTCTCGAAACTACTGGAGAATTATGACATGTATTCGTTATGTCAGGTCCGCAATCCCAATACATTAACACTTCCATCGACTAAAATGTGTATATTGAAACTGTCCGTATCACACTCTCCTTCTTAAGTTAATCCGGCAACGGGAACCTCTACATTTGCGGCGTGGACTAGTGTTGAAACTTGAAAATGTTGGAATACGTCTTAAATTGAACCAAGGACGGGATGCACGATTACCCGATGTGAATCCGTTAGACAGCACAACCTGAAATTTACAGTCACCAACCGTTTACTGAGGACTGGTCATGACATTCCTTCGATAAACGGTGCTTTTATTAGTGAATAATTGTGTGCTGATCAGTCCGATTATACTTTAGAAGTTACGTGCCACAAGCTGTGTGCAGCTCTGGTATCTGCTTGTAACTCTTCACTTGGGCTCGTCTCGTGACATAGTTTCTTTTCGGTGACTGTCTACTCAATTACTGTTCATTCGCTGCATTGTTGCATGAATATTGCGGTGTGTATCGCAAATGACGGCAAACAAATAAGTGTTATTACAACCTTGCAGAATTAGTCTTCTGATCACACTGACCGTGACATTTTCTGTCCCTCTCAGGGCATTTTTGGACTTATTGCGATCTACCGATCACTAGAGAAGACGAACTTTAACAATAATCAAACCACTTCAGCAATACCTTCTTTCTAATCAGCGCATGACGAAGAGGGTCAATGGATCTAATGGTTACTGGTGTTCCCACTGGTTAGTAAGCATGTAATTTAGCACGCAAGCAGAACCCTGTTCCAAATCCTAATAATTGCAACAGACATTTCATTTTTAGCGGTTCAGTGTAATCGCGTCTGAACCTTTTATAGCCTACATCATGAATCATATACTACCAGCCGATAGGGCACGCTTCATTTCAGTGGCATTTTCTTTCTACTGACGAAGAATGCAGCACATTTTTTATCAGATCAGCAAGGAGATAGGAACTTGTCTGTTTTCTTGACTATAAAGACGTGTAGAACCTAGATGAGACACACGCACAAAATAATTATAATCTCCAACTGAATGTGTCACTAATCGCAACGTTAGATGCAACGTAAGTGATTACACGCCAGCTATCAAACAGTGATGCACGTAGCATACGCCTACATGAACCCAACTCGGATATGTATAATTTGGTCTCATGTTTTACTTGTTAACATGGATCACTATAAAACCTACCACCTGTCTCGACTGAACTAACCAGTCTTCCTTCAGTTAGAACTTCGCCAAACAGACCTCGCTAGAGGGAAGCAAACACAAGTTAGAAAGCGGATTACCCAAAATATAGGTGCCTATTTTCTGACACACTAAAATGTAGCATATTTGACCGTCATTCTCTGGTGAACCTGAAAACAGTTATGTAAATTTAGGAGAGCAGCACTAGCGAAATTACACTTAACTAACAGTTAACGGAAATGGACAACGTGTACTTACACTCTGTCTCCATCTCGTCGAATTTTTTGTCGACTATAATGAATGTGATGGAAACGTACGGATTGTAATATCCTTCACAAGAATGTCCAGTAGAATAACATTCTCAGTGGAGTGTGACAACAACTAACAGGCTCAGTGCTTTCAAGATGATGTAGATTTTTTGTAAACGAGGCTTGCAATTTAGGTGAAACTGGATAACAGTCTGGGTCAGTAGTTCTAGAGCAAGCTGATAAAGTGAGTAATAACTCACAACAGCTTTCATCAACTTGGGCTGTTGTACTTATGAGGCGCCATTGAATCTCACTTATTGTAAGCCATGAACGGTCGCTTCAGCGCTGTGTAATTCATTGAGGTATGCAACTTCCAGGTGAGTGTTGCTGATAATCAGTATTTGTCCAATATTTTTTCAAACTTATACTACATATGTTTGTTAAATATTCTGTTTATTTTGATCGTGTGATTACCACCATCAGATGCCGAATGCAGACAACTGAAGGATACGATGATCACGTTCTGCGGTGACCATGAAACAATTCAATGAAATATGTCATGCGAATTCGGATGTGTTAAGATGAATGTTGTCCACCTCATCCGACATGAACCCATTCGGACTGACAAAGATGGTCGATGAATCCCGAAGCATTTGTTTGTCCTTGAATATCGTTGCTTTCTACGTTGAAAAATAAGATTATTCAACAAGCAAGGATGGAGATGCAATTACGGCAGTTTTTATACATAGAACGAATCTTAAAAGACAACTGCTTTGAACTAGTCACTGAAGCAGATGATAATTGCTTAGAATGTATCTAGGGCTAATGTGCGATCTGTCCACCTCTAATCACGTTTATGACAATGAGCTCATTTTACGCGTGATTCTGTGATTCATCCCTTACATTAAATCCGAAGCGTCGATGAGAGAAATGGTCGTGGGAATGTACTATTCACTAATGTGTTCGGAACAATGTATCTAAGAGCCATCTACCTCTCTTTATCGGCTTAAGTGATGCCAACTGAATACCTCACCAAGGTGGACTGTTTGAATATTACAGCGACTTATCAGTAGCACCGGGAATGAACTCTTCTCAAACATGCTTGTGCTCTTCTTGCAACCTGTCTAACTGTGTCACGTAAAACGAGGCAAGGAATGCGTTTTAACGGAAGGTTATAATCAATTCGGAGAGGTAAATTATTCTCACAGTATATTTTCGTCTTCTTCATTTCACCCTTAACTGCAATAGACGAAGTAAATGTATATATCAGTATACACCATCAAATTGTTGCCCGTGTTGTTATACTGCGCGTTTAAATATTAATCCCAGAGTTGTGCGTTATAAATTGAATATCTTCGTTTACAAAAGGATGACAATCAACAAAACAGAAATAAGCTAGTAACTCTGATTTACCCACGTAATCATATGTACCGTCTTTCATACCGACAATTGTATCAATAAAGGAAATTTGACTGTTGGCTATAATCCGCATTTTTAAGTCAAATCAGAAGTTACCACTACTAAGTTACTACTAAGTTACTACTAAGTTACTACTAAGTTACCACTACTAATTCTGAAGAAATTTATCTCAGACTTCGCAACAAGTGCCTGTATGAAATCAGTAATAGGTTATGAGTACATCTGAACACAACTAACAGTTTGGGGGAGCTAGTCCAAGCATTTACGGACCACTTCAGCTGCCTTACAGATAAATTAATTGTGCTGTCATATCAGAGTCTGCATTCTCCTTTGAAACATGAATCTCCATCTAGAAAGCCTTCAAAGTGTATGTAAATATGATCCTGTGGAAGTCATACCGTAGTGCTGGCATGACTATAGAGTACGGGCGATAATATGCCTATAACCTGAATAGTTTCCAGCCAGCATTCATTGTCTAGGGGACAGCTTGTCGGATAAGTTTGCGTTCACATGTCAACGGATTCGCCATGTTGCACGTTATAAATTTGCATTCACATGCACACCTCGAGAATATTATGATTTTCTGAATCCCGTAACCATAAGGCCTATTCAATGACTACAGAAGACATCTGGCCTGCAAAAACCCGTGGGGAAATGTTCCAAAATGCCCAGTAGCTAACGTATTCCTTTGTTTGTAAAGATGACGTATCCAGCATCAGTTTCCAATATTTTTCATAGTGTTCATGCAATTTTTCAAATAATGCTCCCTGTTTGTGGTCATTATCCTGAAGGCTGGCAAATCACAGCGTACAAGTTATCCTTTAAGATTAACACAAATTAACTCATTAATGAGGTTGGCAATCTCACAAGTTTCACGCAGATTCATTAGCCGCGGACAACACTGAGAGGAATCCTTGCGATTGCAATATCAGCCAATCACAGATCCGGCAAACTGTTTGCCAAAATTTTACAGCACATTTGCTCATCGATACTAAGTGACTGACCATTGGCAAACTATCATAAGCTCGGTTCTTTGCTATGTTTTACGTGCGTTGCACACCGCAATGATACCATGATTCCATCTGGAAATCAACTTCTTTCATTTACATATTTGTTAACTGTTGAACCGCTGCACTAATGTAAAGTTATTCACAATCCAGTCAAATGGACGATGTTATTAGTACAATGTGTAGCACATTGTTAGTTATTACGCGCACGTTTTAAAACAAACAACAGCAACTGGGATTCAAATTCGTATTTCAGCCATCTTCAAATATGGTTTATTTCGCGCAGTCTAGTTCATACATTTGACGCCCTTTGGATAACACGAGTGGTCTATTGGTATTTGTCGGTACTCCTCCAAATAGATTAGAATAATTTGATATCATCAAACCAACAAATCTGTGGAGGCACGAAAGTTTGTCTTCGTAATTAAACATTACAAACTAAGTTAATCATCTGATATGACGTTTGAGTAACATGATGTTTAGTAACAGTTATATCTACCCAGCAGATTCTAGTTGCAAACGTAATCATACTTGTTCGATTGCTCAAAATTCAAATAATCACTCCAACAGATGAAGGTGACTTTAACAACACTCAAGATGGAAGAAGCGTTTGTACGAGTTCTTTCTTAGGTCGTGGTAAAACTATGCCTGATCTATGATTCAACCAGCCAAAAACTTCACGTTAATATCCTGCATAATCTTCAAACGAACTGTCAGATTAGATAAGTAATCACCGGCATCAAAAGACGGGGGAGGAGTGGAACAAAAACGTTTAACTGCAGAAAAACCGTTTACTGTTTGTGAGGTATTGCGTGATCCAATCGTGGCACGCTGATGAGTCTCCAACAAACACACGTAACGTGTTATTCGCAGTAAATTGCGTTACGCCGTGGACATATCTGACATTCAAACGTCCAGGACAAATCTTTCCAATATCAAGAACCATGAAGCATTTGATCGTTTCATACATTTCGTAATAATTTCCACGTTAGATAATGTTGTCAACTGAACAAACACAATATATGATCAAGCTAACGTTCCAATTTGTATACCATAACGTAGTTAAAAACAATATTGCGGATTAAGTTAACAGCGATGTGGGTTCAACAATGGAAAACATACTGATGGTTTGCATTGGTAACTTTTTATCAAATAAGTACTTTAGGGTGTAATTTGTAGAACAAACATTTATCACAGCAAGTAGTTCCTGAAGGAGTAAGCTTACGGTTAACACTTGAAGAAGCGGTAACATGGTCACTGATCTGAGAATCTCAAACACACGATTTGAATAAGATTTAACCAACACGCATCTATAAATAACGTAATAATTGAAAAACCCTAGCTACACTTACTAAACTCCAATGTGTTACTGCCTTCATTAACTAAAATAAGTGGAATAAGTCGGTCAACTGATTACAGCAATCTTATCAGTAAAGTTTTAGAAACAACGTGGTCGTATCATCTTTGTTCGTTTTGCCTTAAAACAAGAACTGTATTCCCTCTGATATGTTCATGTTTTATAACTTAGTGTTACTGTTTAGTACACTCTGCGTTTGAGACTTTATCACACATCAAGTGTGGTATTGTTTAGTTGGATCAACAACTCTCCGAGCGAGAAGTAATGTATTTATGACATGTAGTCCACCAATTAATTTAGGTGGCAGAATTATGCACTGACCTAACTTATTCAGTGTGAGTAATCACACCTGTAGATCACAAATCACTGGTAGACATCGAGTAATTGGAAATCCTGAATTGCTGAGTTCCAGACTGCGAACGACTGCACGAGTACTGCTCTGAAAATAAACCCATCTATCTCAATATCAAGAATTGCACTGTTTATTAATCACTGAAATAGTGAGCGCTCAGTGTAGTGCAATCATGTGAATGTCGATTTTCCACGCATTGAAGTCGTCATGCGTTCCCCGTAGAATGCACGTTTGACAGTTAAACAATCATCAACAGCCCGTGGTTGTTCCGGAAGGAGTGTTGAAAGTGACAAACAAAAACATTACTCCAAGATTACTTACTGAAATCAGCTTCATTTCCTTTTTCCTTAACTGAGATAGACAAAGTGGAAATAATATATTGTTGTACCACTGTCGACTATATCTGTCCGTTAATGTTACCAGTGTTACAGCGTTTAACCTATTTGCGTATTTGGAATCCACGTATCTTAATTACATTCATTATTTTGGGTTAAATCTCTTGTTTCCACAACTTTTGGAAGTCCTCTTCTCAAAACCTTCGACTAAACAGTGGTTATTGCTTACTAGCCTATTTCAGAGCGTGTTTTGTGCGTGTGTAGTAATGTTTGATTTATCAAAGCAGTGTAGCAAACAACTACCTCAGCGTTTATTCTGGTGCAGTGGTCCAGCCAGTCGGCGACAACCAATGCATACAAGCGTTTATTTATTTACTTGTGAAACGGCAAAGAATTTGGTCTATGAGTTGATCTGGTGGAACAGAATATTATCTGTCAACCTAGAACATCTTTACAAACATGTTTTGTCTGTCAACCTTCAGGACTGGTATTGTGCTAGGTGCATTCTTCCGTTTTGCCTAAGATAGCTGTTTAAATAAGTTCACCCAATGAGACCGTGAGCTAGCCAACCCTTTGATGGATCAACAAAATTCAAACATTATTATCTATGCTGATTAGGATAAGTTCTTCAGAATGGTAAGATAATTCGGTGAACACTGAGTCAGCCGTATTGTCACCATTTAGAAAAAAGTATTCAGAATATAATATCGCAGTCACTCACTGAGCTTCAACGTCTTCTTATTTTTTTCAACTGAAATAGGTACGCATCACATGAGGATATAAAATCACGTTGCGAAAGTTTGCGTTAAAAATCATGTACATATCATGTTTTGCACTTGCGCAGAATATACGCACATGTTTTTTCTTGACTGCTGGTTGAATAATGTGTCCAGGGCGTTTTGTGTGTAAGGATAAAGCATACTGTAATTGTAGTAATGCTCTATATATTAACAATTCGTAAGGATAGTCAGCTTAAGTATTCTTTGGAATGGTTTGCCAATGAATTCGGGTAGGATAACAATAAACTGGTCTCTCAACTTTGATGGGTTTTAGTGTTCCAGCAATACAACAATCACCACAGATCATCGGTGGGTGGAATTTCATAACGTCCAAACAGCAATTTGAATTCATAACTTTCCAGCTAAAAATTGATTGACAGAAAGTTACTTAACGTCCAACTGATTACTCCATTAAACCATATAGCAAGCTGCCATCTTCAAATGTTGTGTCTGCGTTGTAAGTTAACCTGTTGTACATTCAGTAACAAACACATAGTCTTCGAAAATTGGCAAAGTCTTTACCCAATATACATGCATCAGGCTTTTCAAAGCTACATGAGAAAATATGATGACAGCGAACGTGTATACTAACTAGGTAATACTGATTTACTTATGCAGACGTGTGGAAATCGCAGGATGGGTAAACTGCAAAAAGCAGTATCTGATTGTTATCGAACCGCAAACTGTTAGCTCGCATTGAACAATCGCCACTTATTACACTTTCAGTTTATATGCATTGTCTGATGAGCATTCTAGATGAGACTCAACTGTGAATAGTCGGTACAGGTATGTTTGGTGCGAATAATCGCATGTTAATTGATTGATCTTCTAAAAGTGTTGTATGACAGCTTGAATGAATGTGATATGATCATGTTACCTGTGATACTGATGGCGTAGTAATTAGCACGCTTGCCTCATACGCACTCAAACAGGAATGTAGTTTGTTCTGCTGGCAAGAATGAATAAGTATATGAGCGAATCCCAGGTGAAGCTTGGAAGTCGTCTTCTGGATTGGGCTATACGAAGTGCTTATTACGGCGAGAAACTCATCTTAGTTATGTTTGTTCCAGTTTTGCATATATTCTGCCCATTTATTATGTCACATGACCTTCCCGATTGTGTAATAAACATGAAATCAGTCAAAAATCACACAAAGAGCGACGAGAAAGATGCGTTGACAAAATGTAATCAACTTGGTATAATTCTGATGGTACTTACTAAATTGCAATGTCTTCCGAAAAGGCTGAACTAAAATGTTAATGTTACAGGTCACTTCAGTCCTTATTTTGTGTTAACCGAGCTTCCAGAAACTGCTCCGATCACCCTTAAATGCAGTCGGCTAACAATTCTGCAATAGTTTATGTTGATTCGAACAAACGTCATAAACCACATCGTCACGTCACTGCTTGTATTCACCTCAGCCGGAAGTGCAGAACTGCAGGAAGTGCTGGATGAACTGACGAGTCGTCTGACATGAATGATATTCACATATGCTGCGACCTAACCCTGAGAAATTTACAATGAAATTTCAGTATACCATTGGGATGCCCCGAGGATAACTGCGGGCAATGTGGGAATGATTTCTGTTCTTCTCTGTTCAATAACTGAGTATCAAACTTTGTGATGGTAACACATTTACCTATCTACTGAGTTTGTCAGTCCTATTTTTCTACGCTCTCTCCAGTCTCATCATGGTGGCTCATACGTTATTTGGTGAAACATTGCTCATGGAGTAGTCATAACTGGGGATTGTAAATATCTCAGTAAAAATTTGGTAGACACCTCCGGAAATAGACACGTAGTGGTTAGTAAAATCCCAGTCAACACGTAACTGTTAGAGGTAGTATAGATAACAACGATCAACGTTAACAAACACTGGAAACGAAGTGTGCTACTTAGTTAATGTGTTAAGTAGCCTGCTGTCTAACAATAATTTCGTATGAATAGAACAGTAGAAAGAAAAATTACGATACGTATTTATTTTGCACACTCTCGTCAGTCGCTCCGCACAAAAAAACTGACTGTTAACCTTTGCTTACCGTGGGATTGATCATAAGTGTCAGTGACGATCCAGCCTGATTTGTATTTTTGACCGTTTCATTTAAGTCTTGTTTTGTTTTGTTTTCATGTTAGTCACACTTTTATGACTGACATGAGTGTGCACAATAAATTAATATCGTAAGTTATGTTTCCTGACTAAACTAATCAAATGGACAAAAAGAACTCAATTTTTCAAATAATTTTGTTCACGGGAACTACGTAACAGTGAACAAGCTGCTTTCGGTAATTCACCATGAACTTGAGCCTATGATATTTATATCGCAATGTTGCTAAGTAATCACAAGACAACTGAACTGAGAACGGATGGTCAGTCAGGTCTATCAGACAAATAGTAGGCTTCAATAAACAGTGCACTGGAACACTAGTTACCAACAGGTTTAGGGATAGGGAGTTAGCCAGAATGGCTCCAGAACCTGAACAAAGCGTTTCTGGGCATCCGAAACAATTCCACTAAGTCCAGCTGAGGACAGAAACCTACTCCTTGCTATCTTTAACACCTTGACGGAATAGTAAGATTCTACCATGTGCGGTAATGTTGCGCTCTTGCCTAATTCAATTATTCCGTTTTTTACTTCGCGGGTTGGTTTGAACTATGGACTAAATGTGTGCGGGGTCACGTACGAATAGTTAATTTGAGCTAAAATACATTCCGCATCAACCAGTGATTCACAGCTTATCTTCGGTGGTACAGCCAGTTTCTCATCAGATTCCTATGTTTCTAAGTTGTGATGAGCTCTTGCATTTTTGTCATTTTTCACAATTAACCTTTTTCACATTAGTTGTTACCCTGGGGCCAAGCAACCCTCTTGACACCACCTAATATACTGTCAATCAGTACGAAGAAAATGTCCAGCGGATCATGTTACTCATATTCATAAGTTCGTAGCAGTATTTTTGAGTCATCTTCTTAAGTTTGCTCATCTATGGGATCTAGGACAAACAGACAAACATATGTTGCTTGTCAATTTTCAGAAGGCGCTACAGTCAGAGAATCTATCATTCCGACACAATCCTATCAAACAGTGCAAACCGGCTTCCTCCATCGCCACACACCTGCTAGTGACCGGACATATGGTCGACCCCACAAACTTTTCCCATGTGTTAATGCAACACGATAAGTCATCCTTGAATCATCTTTAAGTCACTCTAGGCGCTGCTTGTCATGCGCTAGAGGCCAGTCCTTTGTCTGCAAAATCTGTTGCGCTTGAACCTCCGTCTGCCACTGTTTTGACCAATAACAGACTAGTGTACACACTGTCTTGATGTACGAACTTAATTAGCTTAAGTATTCTTGATGTTCACTGTTGTTGTGTGTAGGAACCAACGAGAACATACGAAATGGTGCTACCTTCTGTCAAAACCCGTCTTCAGATTTTGTTATTCAAATTCTTAACTGGCAAGAAATGTTTGATATCTTTCCTGTATTAACTCTAGTGCACTGTGGTAGTTTTTACATTTCTGTTATATAAACAATAAAGTAAAGCACTTTGTTGAGTTAAGTATGATGCTGTTAATGAAGCAGTGGTCTATTCCATCACGTCCTGACAGTTTTGATGATAATTATGCTCCTGATCCTATTAACAACATATCTCGTTAGCGAGATGTGATAGTAGCCTGAATATGCCTAGTGGCTCTCTATGAATTAAAATGACTGACGTGCCCATCTAACGGTTACGGAAGTTCTGCTGCAGGTTGACCTACATCAACCCACTCTGACACAACTCCAGCACTACACTGTTTAACAAGTTTAATTATTTCTAATAAGTTGACCAGAATGACGATTGCAATCGAGGTGTCACTGGTTAGATTCATTATAATAGTTGCTATCTGCTTTCAATGCAATCAGATACACTTGGGATTATCCAGTTGCGCGTGAGGTATAACAATGGCAATTCGATGATTCCGTGTTTATTAAGAGGTGAACTACAAGAAATTCAACACAGTCGCCTCAAGTAATGATAGACCAGGGTTTACATTTCGAACATGGATTGTGTTTGCGCCAATGACAAGTCGGACCAAGGCAAAATACAAGTCCAGTGCTTATTTTTGTGAGGAACTGCGTAGGACTGCATTTTCTAATAAAGACTGCGATCAGGTGATTGTGGTGATTGGTTTCGTTTATCCGATCTCCTTCGGGCATCAAATAAGTACAACCACTGTAAGCCGTTGAACATAGAGAGGAGTCGTACCTCAGTCTCCTTAACGTGATTGTCTCAGCATAAATAAAAACGAAATGCATGAACTACAGAAAAATTTAAAATCAAGTTTAGACAGAGGTTGAATTTTTTACACTTAGTTATCCTTAGTGGTTTTACCTATAAAACATACGAACAGGCAGTGGTTACCTTTTGAAATGTTGCGCGATGCGGGCAAAATTATTTATGTTCATCAATTATCTTTAGCTGAAAAAGCAGTCGCATTGGCAGTCTGCGTTTCCTTGAATGTTACATTGCTACCGATAAACCTACTTCAGCATTTAGAATAATTTCGGCGACACTCACTAGCACGCTGCTTCTCTGGGTTCTTGATTGCTGAAATTGGAAAAACATACGGATATATTTTGACTTCAATGAAAGTTCTTGAATGATAGTGTGTACTAACAATGTCTATACTACCAGTGAATTTTTCGGCAGACTTATAGTTTATTCCAACAAATACCACTTATTTCATTCGTCTGACAAGGCAAGCATATAGAAGGTGCTATGTTTTTAGTACAGGAGCCAGGTTTGTGCTTGAATATATCAAGTATATTCAGTCCTCTGTAACTGCTTTATTCAATACAAAACGAATAATTGTAATGTTCAGAGTAATATTTTGTATTTTCGAACGTGCAGTGTTGGATGACTGTTGAAGCACTATTGAACATGTTTGTTTGAGCCTGTTGTGCATATATTATGCTGAGTCACTTGGCTTGGCCGCGAATGACATACGTTACGTATGTTTTGCAACTTCTGTTACCATTATAATATCTGGTGTATTTTGTATGTGTAATTCTTATACGCCGTAAGTAGGTTAGTTATTTTCACCTCATTAACGCAGTAAGGGTTACTGGAGAGGCGCCGACTTATATATTACAACAGACCAGTCAGTTGGAACGCTTTGAACAATGCGGAACGGTTTGCTTAATGAACATGTCATTTGAGTCTTGTTGTTCCTTCTGTACTCACACATTTCACAGTTTTAGGTTTTGATGCATACAACTATATGGATGTTTGGTTTGTGGATTACAGTAACACGTTTAACAGATCCGATCTGTAATATGAACCTACATGAATTTGTTGTTACCCTATAACTCATTTGAAATTCTAGCCAAGGAACTAATAAATATATACGTTGCTACTGATCAGCCTTCCTGACCTGCCAGATGCTAGTATTTCTTCAATCTCTCGCACATTTTGCAGTCGAAATTCACCTGTTTCACATGACGACTATAATAATGCGTCGTTCCCATTACTTTGATGTAGTTGGCTCACGACTCACACGATATTCTCAATATTAGGGTCCCGATACTTCTTGTGATTATATAAAAAATGTCGAAATTGGTTGTTGCTTGTGCGTACGTGCGAAGTCTTCTTCACGATGTGCACCGTTTGCTGGTTGTTATTGTAGGCCTTTCCAAAACAGACTGAAAACCTCACTCAAGTTACAGGGCTTTCCTTTCTGCAATCAGCGCTGTTCATTAATCACCTTTAGGTTTGCATAGGTGATTGAAAAATCTTTTAGTTTGCCAAATATTGCGAAGTTTTTTCGACGCTGCACATTATTGTACGCGCATTTTTCCCGGCTTTGTTTACGACGAGTGCTTTCCAGACACTTATTATCATATGTCGGAACACACAGTGTGAATTGGTTTTAGTGTGCCATTCTTGCGCTTGTGTTCTTTCATAGATTTCAACCTAGTGACTTCGTTTCACACGTAAGAAACTGGAGAGCACATGAGAGCATCTTTAAAGTTTTAGCAATTTTCATAAAGCAAACAGCGAAATGAGGTTTGCAACCAACACTCAAATATGTTTAACTCTAATGAGATGACATTTTTGTTTGCAGTGATATATCTTTAATAATTATGAGTTGACAGTCTGTGAATTGTCAGAGCACATGTGTTTAGTGTAGTTCAATGTCGGTTGAACAGTTAGGGGAAAAATATCACGTACAGGTTTAGCATAACCAGACGAATTAACTACACCACACTTATCGGATTATATCGTGCCTCCTTGTTCAGACTTTGTCCGAGGAACCCACCATGCCATATAATGTACAAGTATTACGTAATCAATTTCAAAACATATCGGGCAACACTCACTGCATTGCACACTTCCTTTTGCTGCCTTGACTGAAATAAACATGACATGTTTGCATGATTAACTCGTTCACATCTTCTTTGTTCTACGTTGTTCCCCTGAAATTTACCATATTCCATGCAGACCAACTCTTATTGTTGTAGTATTTTTTGTGGACAACACTTCATACAGCCTATCGTGCCCACCACTGCATATTTATCCGGTGGGCTTCTTTGAATACACTTACGAATTAATTGAGCAGATTCGAGACTATTAAGCTACTGGAAGGTTACTCTTCACACACATATATTTATGTCACAAGAGTCCATGTCCTAGAACACACCTCTGAGCCCTCACTAGACAGGTCGTTTGATGCGCTCATAAATACAACATGATCTGCTAATCAAAGATAATTTGAACTTCTCGTGACATGAATCAACATGAAGATGTGTATGCGTTACACAGCATACTTCCATTGATGTTTCATTTAACTTTCGTGAAATGATAAGAAAGTCGCAAGATAATCTGTTTTGCTTAGCTTTACCTAATACAGACTATGTTGATTAACTCAAAGTGGGAAACACGTATGTCACAGTACATGTTGGATAACGCATGATGTCTCATTGGAGTGGCTATAGTCAACGTTCACAGTGAACACATGTTAAGTGTGTAAATAACTATGATCATATCAGAAACGAAACAAACGTTCAACTACTCCAGTTTTGCACTTTAAATTACTGTGAAAGCCTACGCACTGAAATTGCATTAATCAAAGATTATTCAACAGGGTTAAGCAGCATATGTTTGTCAGGATTAAATTCGTTTGTTGAAATTCCATAAATGAACAGGTAAGCATGCCTAACTAATCGACGAACTAACGGTGCACACATAATTCGTACTACTTCAGCTTCGTAGAAGCTGTTGTATTTCATTCGTTGACTGCACTTGCTGTCGCGTCAATCTAAACATTTTCTGAGATGTTGTCAGCATAAGACTAGCACTTAGATGCGGCATGTATGGTCTCAGTCGAGGTTGATGAGCACAATTCCACATGGACATTTAATAGTTGTTCAAAGCATGTTGTAAAGCTGATCGGGAGCGAAACACTGGGTTCCGAAGGTCTATTATATCGGACCTGGTAGAATCACTTGCATGGATGAATGAACACTGCAGCTGAACTGAAGTGATGGTTGACTGAATAAATTAGCGTAATACCACAAGAAGAGCTGAAATAGCGACCAGCTGTTTCCACAATTACAAAGTGGTTGATGGTTCGGGTTGAAATGATCAATCAAACAACCACTGATAAGGAGGCAGTTAACAAGCGAACAGTTCCATTCGGTTGAAGAGGTCTGTATTTACGTGAGTGTATTCTGTGTTGTACGCAATCACGAACACTGGCTGTTTGCTAGGCGGTTTTGGAATACAGCATCACAGTATATGACTGTAACTAACACCAAGGGTACTTGCACGCTTAACTTCTGTTGCATAACTACTTGCTGATCTACATGTATTTTTGACAGACAACTCGAGAGGCGTACGTCATGTGATAACTGTGTCGCATTGTGTTGTATCATTCCGCCCATTTGGTAGCCTGCCAAGATTTATCTCAATTATTTCAACCGCTTCATTTTGATGACACAGTATGACTATCTTACTCAGGTTCAATACAGTAGACTAAAATTTGCATTCACTTAAACATGAACGCATGTTTTATTTTGGCAGATTTGATGTGAATCTGGAAGTGCGTAGCTCAGTTGATATTTACACGAGTATTGCGAGAGTAAATGACAACCCATTAGCTCATTAGGAACAAGCCAGGGGCAAAACGTAATTTTTGGGATACTTAAATCAAACGCGCCTCATTAGACAACAATATGCAAGCCTATCAACACTTTATAACCAACGTAATTATACAGATATCATTTGATTGTGTTGTGAATATTAGTTGGCCAGTCGCAATACGATAAGTTATATAGCAATACCAAACCACATCACAGCCAATATAAAATAATTCTAACGATACTCACCTAATTTTCTCATCATCTTGTAGTTACTACCTACAATATATAGATATGTTGTAGGTATTTGCCAGATTATTACTGACATGTTTTTTCCTAAGTTTTATGTACGTGTTTTATTCGGCATCTGTTTCCAAATAAAACTTGTGCATATATGCTATATAATCACCAATGCCCTCCATAATTTTCGGTGTGCCGATTTCAAGTATGTTTAAGGATTTGGAAGAAACTGCATTGTGGACTAATGCGAAGCAGTTAATGCACCGTATATTTTTTATCGGGAATGTCTCTGCAACGAGACAGGTGTTTTAAGAAGCTGGCAAAATGTACAGTCTTTCGTGAACAAGCCAGGGATGACCTCTGGTGAACAAGACTTCCAAGGAGGATCACAAAGGCCCTTATTAGGTAACTGCTCAGTTGGTGTAGAATGGAGAAAAGTGTGAATTGCAAGATATAAAACAGTGCATCTGACCTTTGATACAAATATTAAAAACTTGGAGTGATCATGTTACTCATTGTTACTCAAAGTCGTCCTCAGATATTTAAACAGAAAATATCCCAGGTAAGTATTCATCGTTTACGTGAATGGAGGTAGGTGAGCTAGGAAGCTTATAATATTGGTTTACTTGCACTAGTGAAAAGACTATGTTAACACACCTGGATGTACCAAATTATAAGCTGTAGAACTGTGATCAACATGGTAGTTCGGATACACTGTCCGAGAAGAAAGTGTTATTGGACTTCATGTTCGACATCACGTTACCTGCGGAGTTGATGAGAAATCAGCCGATCGCCAAATGACATGGATGAAAATGTAGAGTAAAAAAAGGAAACAGATATGCCCACATCTTGTACAACACCCAGGGCCAATGACGAGTAATGACGAGGCTTGATCACCGAGTTCAGTAGCTTGGATCCGATGTGTAAAGTAACTACGTAAAAGCTCGGCAGTTGTTGTTTGCAATCCAGATCATTCAATAACTTGAAATGGCTTCATTTATATCAGCGCTGTCAAACGCACTGCTATGTTGTTTAAGAAATCTTTGCAGACGACTAGCGCTTTTCTACCATGCGATGACGGAAGTTGATGAACCAGGCAAGAGGAAGTATCCAAGGTTGAGTATGAGTGACGATAGACAAACTGGTCTGAAGCTGGGATAGGTTGAAAGAGTTTATCAACAGTACATAACGTGAAGGTCAGTTGGTCGGTTCACGTATGGCATTTTGTTGCAACAATAGATTGTCATTGGTATATGGCCTACCGCTGGTGAACAAATTGGAAGCTCTTGGTCTAGCGCAATATCTATTACTGAAATGACAGACATGGTTGATACTGATCTGTCTGTGTACATGATGGGAAAATATACAAAATTCCATTAAGGTAAATAGCAAGATATCATTTTTTTGTTTACTAACGTTTATAGTAGCAGTGTTACTGACTATCCAAGTTTTGGGTGTAGTTACATTCTACTAATTTCTACATACATATTCAAAAACCCTTACGATGATCTGAACGATTATGAATGATAATGACATTTTGCAAAATACTACGTAGTCCAAGTGCAATTATCTCGTGATATCGCATATCCATCTAAACATCAATCTTCATCTATCAAACAATAGATTTCTGCCTTCCCATCCGATTACTCAAATGTACCTAAAACTGACCGTAATCATCCAAAATGTCAACGGAATCGCATTGGTTTCTAACAGATGGGGGAATGTGACATTAACTCTGTAAATAGCCCACTACAGCTCAAAATTACTCAATCGATTCCAGTCGTTTCGTCTTTTGATGTATTCCTGCGAAGGTTATCTTCAAATATGAGAAACTTGACCACAGTCCTCCATCGGAAAGCATTGTCCACTAGTCTGTCAAAGTTTAGTGGCTGGGCAATTTAAAGTTACATTTTAAAAAATGTTAGTTTATTTAATGTGGCTGGAGGTCATCATTCAAAGGTAGGGTCCAAAATAGCAAACAAGATGACCTGATCAAAGACACTTGTAAACAAAGCGCTCATAACGGATAGACAGTTTACTCCACTAACATAAAAGTAGCGGAAATAAGAGTACTTATAATTATTTGCAAGACAACAGTTGGATAAGTGTTTTTAGTTGGAGTAAATAGCCGTATCAAACGATGGGGATACAGGTAAATATGTTTTGTTGTCTCCAAATGAGTACCTTGGAGACTAGTAACGACAGTTCAAATTTTCTGCAATTCTTTTGATTAAAATCAATTAGTGGTTCAACCGTTGTTGTATGGAAAAGTCAACTCCGTTTGTTGGGTTAGGGTGACAATTGTACAACTCATAATACGTTGACAAATCAAAGGGGCTACTAATAATAACGTACATCGCAATCACCGTTGGACGATTTGAAACGGAGAGGCAAATTGAAAGATTATTTCACTTTCGATGAGTCAGAAACCGGAAGTCAGTGGTTAGCGTGGGGAATAGGAACTCAGCCACTACCTGTCAATCCTCCAACGATCGTACAGCAGACGTGCAGCAAACATCAGAAAACTGGCATTGGGAGTAAGAAGTAGAGAGTATATTCATTCCACCGCGATGAGACTGGGCTTGGTGTCCGCATATTTACTTCAGGTATGCTCGTAAATTCACCTACCAACGACCAGGTTATGACAGATTGTAGTAGGCTTTATCAAATTAACCACATCTCCACGTTTGGAGATTGCTTCCCGCAAGTCAAACCGCTCGTTTAGTTTTGTAGTTCAAGTGAGTTAATCTCGAGATAGTTGATTTTGCCGGACGTGGTTAGTTTTGTTGAGGGATCGGTGTGGTTTATTATACCGTCTAAAATCCTTTGGAATTACTCATTGCTTAAGGAAGCCGCCTTGTGGGTGAACATGTGTCAGATTAATATTCTCCCTTTCGGACAATAATACCTTATGAATTGTTTTTGTCCTCATCACGGTATTGCTAAGAAACAGTTTCTCCAATTGGGTAATCTAGGAGATGAGCTTCTGAAATGTTGTGCTTTCGATGGACTCGCAAAAGTGAGAGAGAAAAAATAACTTCTGACGCGGCAAGAGTTCTACCAGTAAGGAGCTCTGAAACGTCACATTTGTGTTCACTCACATATCCGTCGCGCTGTCTCCTATTGAGACCGTAATGGGAATAAGGGGCTTGATTGTTCGGACAGGATTTCTTGAGCAGTTTATACTGGAATCTGCTAACTCCTACTTTGAGCATTCTGGATATTATGCTTTCAAAGAGCCCAGGAGGCTTCAGTTGGACAAAATGTTCAACAAGCGCTGATCGATTTTAAAATGTAAAGCGTTGCACCAGTTAGCGAGCAGAAATAAAACAACGCGGTTGTGCAACCACCGTAAAGTAGCAGTTAAACTTTGTAATGACGCTTACTGAAATCCACAATATTCTTCTTTTCTTTGACTAAAATTGACATATATATATTTGTTCAGCATGAGTACTATCAAGGTTTCTGCATACAAACTCCCTGCGTATACCGTGCCCAGCCTATACATTCATTCTTAAACAAAACCTTTTCAAAATATGAGCCTTATCTTTGGTATGTAAGTTCTAAGTTGTTACTGGTTGTGTGATTTTGCTCGCCAGTTTAGTCCAGTTTCAGCTTGGATTGAAATCCCTCACACGACGAAGGGTTGCATTGTTGGTGAATCCAAGATACCCGGTAGACGACGTTGACCGAGCACTTCATCTAACTTAGAACAGGCACCGCTAACCTGGACTACAGTAAAGTTCACTATCTACTACTGCAATGTATCACTTGTTTCTCTGTTAGTTAAACCTATGTCAAACTAACTGATATGAGCAACCTTGTAATCCAATGGTGTGTACAGTCAATGTTAATAGATGGTGAGAATCGCGTCACATGAATTTTTGGTTCCCCGCGTCGGAACAAAACAGACTTCAAAGTCTTGGTTGTTTTACTTCTGTCCAAGAATGGTCTGTTAAAATATGTACCTAAAAACTGCACGTGTTTCAGACGCGTGATATTCTGCAATATTGAATTGACTAAGTGTGACATTATTGCAGACAAGCAGTCCTCTCAGTGGAAAGGTTTTACAAGTCTGCTAGTTAACATACAGCAGTAGATGCTATACATTTTGTAAGTAACCGATATGTTTCCAATTGCTATTTACCCCTTAATAGTGTGGCAAAATCTGCTGAAATATGGCTACATACGGAAAGTGGCTCGTTGCTGCTGACGTCAGTATTGTTACCAAGAACTTAGTGAATCACAGTTTTGAAAACAGATAAACTTAACACTACAGTTTGCATGTCATTGATGAGGCTATTAAGATTCAAAGAGGAACGGCTAGTGTGAAATTTCTCCACAGGCGTGTATGGTAAGTAAACATGTGTTATCTCCTGCTATGAGTGTCATATGCCAGAAATATGTCTAGAAGGAACTTGTCAAAATGTCTTTCTTTAATTAAAGCTGTATTCGTTAATATGCAATCGCCGATCCAGAAAGGTGAGATGGCCGGGTGTGACCCACAAAGCTAAAAGTTGAAATTCTACGAATAGGCATAAAGTAGACCAAAAATAGGTCTTGGACAATCCAGAAAACATCTGACGATCACTAGTGGAGGGTGTACGAACTGTTCGTATAGAAAAGTCGTAGCAGTGACAGAAGGGCTTTCGCAGGTCAAGATGAATCGGTAGCAATTAAGAGCAAGGTGGCATTTCAAATTTGTTAAAGAATGAACATTTATTGGAAAATTACACGCTAAAACGATCACATTGATCAATATATTTTGTTTTCAATGTTGTGCGTAAAGTTTTACAGCGGTGAATTGTGCTGTTGTACCACTTTCAGACAGAACTAGAAGAATAATCCAATAGCTCGCGATTTGGGTCATGTGACATAAGTGAGTCTGTGTATTCAGAACTGCTGGAAGGGTGCCTGTGATAAACTACCTAATCCCATCCAAGAATATCACCTGAGTCCTGACAAGGGTCAGTTCGACAAGCTGTTCTGATTGAGACCCACATATACATTCACGACAAGTCAATCAAAACAGGAGCTCAAGTGTCCAACTGCCGTTTCCGAAGAGGTTTAGGCTACAGAAATCAGCTGAATAAGTGTTGATCACAAACTTTTCACAGAAGTTAGCTAGTCTGATCTGATGGATCCGATAAGGGGTGGGACTGTGATTGCTTTCTGTGTATATCAATATTATTTCCAGAAAACTGCATGGCACACAAAGTATACTCCCGAGGTAAGATATATTGTTGAGATCTGCAGTGTGAAACTTCTGCTAAGCACTGGACAGATAGATTTAATCAATGTTTGCAAAATTAAGCTGATCGAGCACTTTTGTTTTAAGTATTACAACATAATTCCAGCGACCAACTATTTAAACCGGATAATTCGGTCCTGCTAGCTGTTCAAGTTGAGCACGACGTACTTGTCAAACGCAATTATAAATAGCCATGAGGCTTTAGCTGATCACTGGTTCAGATAAGTTCAACTGTGTGATCTGTACAAATCACAAAGCTTCTTCTAGTTTTTTATGTGCACTTGTGTTTCCTAGACGAACTGGAAATTCGCGTTCAGATTCAGTGAAGTAAGTGTAAGTCGTCTTCTAATGAGAAAATGATCAGTGCCGAAGACACTTACCAAACTTCCGTGCCGCGATGATTTTGTTTTTATCTGAAAATACAGTACATATAACTTCCTTCCTCTACAAACACATAACTATTTTGAGAAGGCCAGTTTAAGTCATTGAATTTGATCATAGACAGACTGTTCAACAAATTCATTATAATACTACTGTGTTCTGCTCCGGCTTAATGACGTTCAGTAAGCAGAAGAATGAGAAGATGGTTCATTTTGCTCGAACTGAGTCTTGTGAGATGTGTCAGAAGTCCTATATATGAAAATAAATAGCAACGTTCTGATAAGAGTGGAACCAAATAGTCGTGTGATATATAAGCGTACAACGAGGATTAACTATAATTTATCAACCCGTTACACTACACAGTTTTTAAATTTGCACTACCGTATGCTTTAAACGATAACTTCTAACGTGATATTATTCAGATAATCCGTTCAATGATCACAAAGACACTGTTAATCAGTAGCTATCGGTGACGTCAGAATACAAAGCACAATAGGTTCAAAAAGGCAGTAGAATAACCAGAAGACAGAAATTACGATATGGATTCATTTCGCACACTCTCGTCAGTCGTGAAAGTGTGACTAGCATGAAAACAAAACCAAACACGACTTAAATAAAACGATTAGAAGTACAAATCGGGCTGGATCGTGATTGGTACTCACGGCTAAACCGACGGTAAACAAAGGTTGACAGTCGACGGTTAATTAACAAGGTTTCAGTATACTTGGGAATTTGTGAGCTGTGATCGTTCATCAGGACCTTAAACGAAGATGCGATATCGACACTGTGACCTGTAGTCCATAAGTGCCTTGCAATGGATGAAGCGGCGTTCCGTCCTCGCTGAGTGCCAGTCATTGGCGTGTTAGTCAGCGCAACCCTCACCGAATTTGGGATGTGCTTCTTGGCCCTGGTCATAAGCATGCTTTCTTTTCTAACAAGGTAAGTGTTTCCGTGAGAGCAAGGGAACTGATACAATGGCTAGTAGAAAATATCGGGATTTGATTTTTGACGGGGGTTAGAGGTAACTTAGTGGATTGTGAGAGCAGGGCAAGCTTTGTCGCACAAACCACTAAGTCACAATGTCAATATCACATCTTCGTTTAAGGTCCTGATGAACGATCACAGCTCACAAATTCCCAAGTATACTGAAACCTTGTTAATTAACCGTCGACAGCCGGTACTATGTGCACAAAACAACTGACTGTCAACCTTTGTTTACCGTCGGTTTAGCCGTGAGTACCAATCACGATCCAGCCCGATTTGTACTTTCAATCGTTTCATTTAAGTCTTGTTTGGTTTTGTTTTCATACTAGTCACACGTTTACGACTGACGAGAGTGCGCGAAATGAATTCATATCATAATTTCTGTCTTCTGACTATTCTATTCAATTGACTAGAACGGACTCAATGTTTCAAAAAGTAGAAATATTTTTTGTGGCACATTAGAGTATGCGTCCAGGTGAATACATGATGAACTATTTGACGATTTAAGATGAATCGAGAATCAAAATTTTGTTGGTTACATATACTGTTGTACAAGTTCAACCCTTCGTTGTCAATGGGTCTATCATGATAAGTACATTTCGTTTGCTGGCTTTAAAAAGGCATAGTTTAGTCTTCAGCTTGAGTAGGGCTCTCCGCCAAGCATGACAACATTAACATACTTGTGTGCACGATTGTAAATGATGGAGAACTTGTATATATTCTTTTACTTTTGCGTCAGTACACAAGTCTCCATTTTTCGCAATTGTCAGTTATAACACCGTTAGTAATAATTCGCACTGGGGGTGCAACTCACGGAGTAGGAAGGTTCTCTGACCAACTACTGTTTATACATGTGCATGTGATTTTGCTCACGCGAAACTAATGTCATTGTTGTCCTCAAGAGGGGATCTACCCCATACTGTACATATTAATATCATATGTTCGCTTAAAAATTTCGTGGAATCCACTAAGTTGAAAGCTTCAAAGCCATTGACGCATATCAGATGTCATAGTTAACAAATGACATCCGGTTAATGAAAAATTATGTAGACTCAGTTATCCCGAGGTAGTAACGTGCAAATAGACAGAAATCGAAATACAGACATCTGAGCTTAGTTCTTATAATGATGTGGTTTTCAGTACTCGTATGTTCTGGATCTGTATGTAGTTACTAGTGATAGTTTACGAATACTTACATTTTACTTGTGTAGGCACAAGGTGAACAACAATAGATGCACAGTACACGCATTTATTCATACACTAGACCTGAGCAAATCAGACAGTACTTACAAGTATTTATTGAGTCAGATATTTTATTTATATCTGAAATTAACAAAATTCACATATGTGTTAAGCTTGCAAACCATGACGACGTATCTTGAAAGATTTGTGTGTGTTATGTTTGGTGTCCACGGTGTGGTAGCACAAAAGTTTCGAAAATACAGCCAACAGTGAAAGCCCAAGTATGATCAAACCAAATATAAGACGGACACTTGCAATCACAAGGTATGTTTTATTTTACCTGTACAAAATGAACCTCAGAATCGAACACCACATTCTACTCTCTTGTTTAGCACCTGTGACATTTCTGGTTGTTCCAGAGTGCTGTATAATGTTTCCGACCTTTTAAAATTCGCAGACCAAAAGTAACGAGTGATAGTAAAACTGAACGTAATTGCTATTACGTTTTTACATCGATGGTAACAGCAAGTTTTCACACCGTGTTGTATTAAATTAACCATCAAGTTGTTTTGCCAGTTAACTCAGCGCAGCTGCTACTTGGCAGTGTATACCTCATTCACATCGGATCAAACATTCGTTACCGGCCAACTTTCCTCCATAATCGGGAAACACTCTGTACGTTTGGGAAGTAATTGGAACAGTATAACTTAACGCGTTTCACAATACAAACAAACAAGTTGGAACGGAAACGTGTTGTTCGTGCTGAAGTATGGTAAAGGGAGTAAGTATACCGAGAAGCAAGGCAAATGTCTCGGAATCCATACGAAATACTGACATACTAAAAGCCAAAGTTTATCCAAAAATTCCGACAGAAACAATCACGTTAGTTCTTTATCCAATATTTCCGCGGGGTATTCTTTCAAGCAACGGAACGATACTTTCCCGATTTATTTAAATTTTCAGTTACACTGTTATAAAACACAGAGAAATTTGTTGAATATGAACCAAAATTGCAGTGTAAATAACATGTAAATAACAGGAAGGGCCATAAAGATACTCACAATAATCCCGTGAAATGTCGCCCTCCTCCTTGGCTAAAATACATAAAATGTGTTTGTACGCGTGACACTACTTCAAATGTTTTCTTCGCTTGCACTCATGTTGGGTCCAAATGATTTTTGTCCTTATGTCCATACATTAATACACTGCCTTATGTGTTCAGTTATACAGTTTGCTCTGGAAAAACATACACGGTACGTCTTGTGCATTCTACCCACCATCATTCTATCCCTTTCAATAGCAATAACAAAACTTATCATTACGGGTTAATATGGTACAAGTTCATGACACTATTTCACGATAAAGAAAAGCAGAACTTCTGTGGATATAACATGCGCGAAGCGAATACTCAGCTTTCAACCACATCCAATACTTGAAGCTCATCGGTGTTTCAGAAGCTTGTTTTAGAATACTTTACTAGATAACAGTTAATGTACAACTCAAACATCACTTACAAATGAAATGCACGTGTCTGGTAAGACATTTCTGCCCACTACTAATTGGTAATCAAACTTTCGATTAAAATGTTAATGACTCGTGACTTCAGCTCATGGGGTCACTGACAGTATTCGACGACGTAGTGTCTGATCCCTTGTCAAAGCAGTCGGGTAATCTGAACACTTCTCACAAGCAAATGCGACTAGGCTTCAAGTGTGATAATTCGGTCTCACTTAATGAAAAATCAGTGTCGTGGTGGTCAACACGGTTGACTCACGAAAATATAGTGGGAAATTAACTGCAAACTGTTGCAAGCACACAAACTATCAAGGAGCTCTGAGAGAACGCGACTCCAATCTGATAACCTTTTCCGCCAGGAGCTAGCCGGAAATGCCTGTAGAATGCCACACACTATAATTCTTCTTGTGTGCTATTTAGTTCCAATTAACCGAACCTCCTTCAGCTTAACGGTAATGTTACACCCACATATAAATCCAAATGTGTTAGATACATTTGATTATTGCTGCAGTTTGTTGGCACAAACTATACTTAACCCAATTCACTTCATGAGAATAACATTAACTGAACGTATGACAGAAGCGCTGCTGCTCGTCCTTGAAAAGGTTGTTCGAAAGTAATACTGAGGGATGAATATTCATGTTTCGTTTCCAACGTTGCATCCACATAATCAACACACTTAGTAATTATTGGTTTAAGCTTCATATATTGTGCCCTCTTTGTCCTGTGTAAAACTACTGAAATGTAACAAGTTGAAACGCTGGAGTATGTGTGGCAGATTAAAAAATTTAAAAAACCGTTGATATGCCTACTAACGGTGATGGAGTTGAAGCTATCCAGTAGCTCGGTCGGCTGTTATATGCCCATATTGGTGATAAGAATACTCAATCAAGACTTCCCATAATCTACCTACAAAGAGAAATTTCAGCTAAAAGGCAGCGGAAAAGAACATATAGGTTCTACATTTAGATGAAAGTGTGAATCTTCCATCAGAAATAGTGAAGTCGTTGCACGTGACCATCGCGCAGACAAAGTGCGGAGTAAGGTGCTGATTATTTACTCTGTGCACCGATGAACGCTAGTAAAACCCTCGAAACACGACAGCGAAGAACAATCACTTATAATGATTCATCATCGAATCATTGCGGTTTTCTATGTTTGAGGAACTTGAAACGGTACACAGACAACGGAAGCAACTTCCGTTTATTAATGTTGTAACGTGTATAACCTCCATAGTCTACCCATTCAAACAACAAGTAGCAAATTTGTCTTTGGAAATTTATGTGAGCAAGCAGGGTGCTGAAGGAAACCATGGTCACGGCAAATCCAGGGAGTGTTCAGAGTTGTGCGAGAATAGATTTGAATTGTATGATCAAATGGCAATTAATTAAACCGCGGTGCACGTTCGTCGTACGATAAATATAAGGTCGTTGTTCAAGAATCTGCAGTCAACGCTAAAAGCCCAAATAAAACCAGTTTGGCGGTCAGCTCCGGCTGAATGTGCGATGACTGCACCATTGAGATTTGGCTGAACCAGCCCCCAAGCACGGATGAAACGAAAGCTAAATCCATCCGCCTTATACTTGTGGGTGACTTCACGACAAACATAAATAACTTCTAGCTTTTTGAGTTCTATAATCCTACATCGACGACCAAGCCACATAACTGATTCATAGACCCACTGCTGAGAATGAGCCTGAAACACAAGGCGTGTGTCAATAATCGTGCTGCTTTTAATGTGTTGCAGAATATGCAGGCCTCAAGGTCGAATAACTTTCCAGCTGCATTTAAGGACACTTTCTAATAAGCCTCAAGAGTGGTTTATCAAATCCATCGGTAAGGCAGTCGTCGCATGTTTAGTTATCACTGGCATTGAGATAATCCTATCTAGAATTTTCTTCTGTTCTACAGTGTATATTACAGCTAGACACATTCAGCGATAAATGCGTGCGTTGGATCAATGTGCCCATTCGGTAAGATTGTCCTACAGGTAAACCAAACGAATATTTCTTATTGTTAACCTCATAGTTTGGCAGCTGCGAGTCCGTGAGAATGTGTGTGGGGCTTAGGTCAGAAGAAAATTATTGAGAAGGAAAGTTATCAATTACTCCCTTGTTGATTGATTTGATAAACAATTGTACCAGCCTAAGATGA
This sequence comes from Paragonimus heterotremus, assembly GCA_013368495.1. NCBI lineage: Eukaryota > Metazoa > Platyhelminthes > Trematoda > Plagiorchiida > Troglotrematidae > Paragonimus > Paragonimus heterotremus. Next base: position 130,938 of record LUCH01000817.1, read on the forward strand.
GAATTTGTCAAAAACAGTTCTGTTCACCAAAACCAAAATTGTCTTACGTCGAGTATAACAAAGTAATTAATTTTGTCAGTAAGTATTCAATCACATTCAAACGACAGTTTATATACTTGTCAAAAGCTTTACTTACCAGGTAGTGCTGAAGCGTTTCTAATGCCGTTGACTGAATAGACACAGTAAACGCTAACAATAAATGCAGGTATCACAGCATCGTTTAATCATACGTATCTTTCTTCCCATAACTAGATGACTGGAAGCCGAACTAGTTAATAAGACAGAAAATTCGAAAATGTTTCTTGAAAACAGCATTTAAACAACAAATGCATGTTTGCGTTATCGATGTGTACACAATATGTTGTTTATTCACATGTTTCTGAGTTGATCTTACGCAAACGTTATCTGCCGGTTAAATGTGTCAATTTGGACATACGACCACCCGTAAGGGATAATTGCACCTAAAAGCTAGTGGATGATACACCGGTTCACTTCAATGACAGTTACGAAGATGGTGTTCAGACATGAGTGTTTTTGCTAGTAAAATTAGTTTATAATGAAGTGCTCGTGTTATTTTTTTAGTCTTTCCTGAATAGCTGTAAATCCCTCCGAGTAGCGTAGTGTTCTGTTCGTGAGCAACAAGACGAAGCAGTCCACAACAGATACTGGTAAGTTTTAAAACTGCATAGTATTATTCCGATAACTTTACTTGTCAAACTGGCCAGGTCTACTAGCTCACTTACAAAATGTCAATCACCTCAACATTAAGATTGCCTGTTTCATGCACCATTTTGCGCACATACAAACAGGACTCAGTTAGCACTTAATTCACGTTTCAGTCTGATCTGTCTGGCAAGTTGGATATTATGTAACAAGGGGAGATATTATACCACAAAACTAGTAATAGAAATCTAAACGAAACAGGCCGAATTTCTGATTTGATTGGTTTGCTTGAAATGTTTAGAATAATGATCTGGACGGAAACAGGGAAATTGTGAAAAATAGCTCGAGCTCAAAAGCTTCTTCGATTAATAACTGTCCAACTGATGAGGCAACAATACGAGCAATGGGTCACCGCATAAAAATACATGTGCACCTGACTTTTCAAATTTAACCGTGAGTGCCGTCTCAGTAAGCAATGTTGTTCAAAGGCGGACTCACAATAATCCTCATAAATCTTCCCCATAGCGGTGACTGAAATAGATCAAGTGCGAATATAACGTTCAATCTCCCTGTAACGAATGCGCGCTGCGTTCCTCGTTTGTTACTTCACCTTGTCATACACGTTATTCCGTACAAAAGTTTTTTTATCTGATGGTGATGTTTGCCAAACTCAGGTTCTCCTATTTTCATCTAATCAGAATGTCATCTTGGTTTATTGCATTTGGTATTCTCTCAAAAGCTATCTTTTATACATAACGTTAATATTCTCTCAATGCCATCTGATGCCTTCTATGATCTTGTGTTACGGTGATGTGGCAGTCAGCCTTGGCTGCTTTGTATAAATTGTAGGAAGGCCAATGTACTTGTTTTCAAATAAATAAGGGTGTGCTGTGAATGTTAAAAAAGATTGCATTTCATGAAATCTACAGCCTCAGAGTTATTCAGTAATACTGGTGTGTGTGTGTGTGTTTAACGCGTCATTTGCAGTGACCAACGGTATGGTTTTCTCATTATTTAAAAAATTATCTGGTTTAGTTTACTGAGAATTGCACACAATATACTCATGTGTCATTGTTGCATATTCAGGCCAAAGCTTGTTCACTTGCAATAAACTGTTCTCCACATTTCAAATAATATGCTGTCCTTACTGTAGACAGTCCTTTCAGTCTGGACTACTAAACCCTAGTTTATGCGATACCATCAGGAACTTGTGAATGAGTTGCCTGAGACGATTTAATGATCGGCTGTGGAAATGTGGCAAATCACAAGTCCTATTCAAAGCAAATTTAATGAAACAACAGCGGGGCCTGGCACTCACAATATTCCATCAATGAATCTTTCACAACATTTACTAAAATGAATGCAATGTACAAACAAGTTTAATTTAACTGTTGCAGAAATTATCGCTGCTTATCATTCTCAGCTAATCATGAGGTGGACATTATTTAATTTGAGAACTAGTTTTTTATCAGATTTTTGCTGAATACGATACATTGGATTAGTTTATACAGTTAACGTTCCTGTGGGTCTAGTGTCTATTTGCCACACCGAATCCGATAAAAATAATTCGGGTCTCAAGTATGGCAATAAGTTAACCGATGAACAACTCAGCCAGCGTTTTTGTGGGCGTGTCAAGATCCCCGTATTATGGAATACGAAGAGTAGGTTTGCTAAGATCTGACGTAAGCTGTAACTGATTACTTCCGATTTAGACACCCCTATCATTGTCATAACAGCCATGGACTTGACTAAAAACTGCTGTGTATCGGACAGCCACTCGCCTGAACAATAACGTGGAGTACCCCAGAAGGAAATCCGCAAATCAATAAGAAAGACTCAGCGAAAGAATCAGAAGTATGAACATAGGTGCACCATTGGTTGCGACACACCGCCATCTTGGAAAGTGTCCCTAACCAGCGGTTTGAGTGGCCGTGATAACCCCAGCCAGCCAGACGACACCTACATACTTTGCTTAATGGAACAGTCAGGACCGTCATATTTCGTGACTGCTCCCTCGCTCAACCAACAATTGGTTTCACACAACTGTTGGTGGTCTCATTATATAATAGGTAGTATGGTTAACGCACAGCTGGCATACCAATCACGTGACTCAACCATCACAGGCTGTGCAACGTGAAAAGTTGACCGGTGGGTCACGCCTTCCTAATTTTCAGGAGTACCTGGCGGTCAATGGCCCTTTTGATGGTATGATCAGTCTACTTGGCGTGGGCTAACTCGCACATACCACTGTGGTCAAACACAACAGTTATGCTTACATTTTTTCTGCCAACAGGCTATGCTTTTGAGCCACAGAGCACATCAAATCTTACACAAGTATTATCTAACCTTCCCCTCAGAAACAACCGAAAGTGTTTCGATGCCAGTGATGACACGGTTTTTAAAAAGCTGCTCGTGCCCTCTCTGTCTTCTTTCATAGCTCATCAGCAATACTGAAGGCTGACGAGGTTGTTCTATCCAAGTATGTGAAGCTGTACACATCCTCGAGCGGTTTAACCAGTGTAAAAAGTAAGAGAAAACGATCCAGTCTTGAAGCAGCACTGTATACTTCGAAGGTGTGCGGCGCACTCCAAACAAACCAGTCTTCAATGTCCGCACTCTCCAACAAGGTGGTCAACAAGCCGCTGTGATATGTAATGTCTCAAATCTGGAGCATGATGTAGGTTGTGTATCGAAGACACGAATCCACGAGTTAGGCACTAACAATGCTTATAAATATACGACTATATTTAATAAATTGAGGAAGGTAACCGATTTTCCGGCAAGCTTCTGATGACATATTCAATAAGCTAGTTAAGAAGAGAGTGTGTTCTACTAAATGAGGTATTCGTGGCTTTTTACTGTTCATGAATATCAACGATAGATGAAAAATATCCTAAGGGCCTACTGCATATGTGCAGAGTTGTATGTGGTGGCAATGTTGAATCCGTACGACGATAATTCCTTAGAATCAGTTTGTTTGCATAGAAATTTGGTATTACCCATCAATTTGAAGCGGAAATCTAGGCACTGGGGTTTTTCTTTCCATTTTCTACAAACAAATGTGAATGGTATAAAATACGGAATGTTGCTTGTTACTATTCCAGTCATAGTCCCTCTAGCCGGCTTCTCATCCAAGAACGATTTCCTTTCTTGTTTATAAATATCCCACACGTCGTGTTGGTAACACAAGCTGACTACCGAAAACGACTGACGACCATATTCTGCAGTATCTGCGCAACGATCAAAAAAAGCACCTTTGAAAATCTCGCTTTGATGCTAGAGTTAGTGACTGATTCACACATTCACACGGTTTATCCAATCTACCATCTGTCCTTATTTGAAGCATCATTGAACGAATTTGAGTTTACTGCTAATCAGGGATTGATTTTACATGTGCACCTCCCAAAGTCAACTTTGAATTATAAACAAATGTCTGACTAGAAGGTTTACGATACTTATTATGAGGACAATGTAATGACGTAACCTTTGACATTTGTTCAGTATGGTGTGACACACAGAAGTGTAATGTGTGACATTTTTTCATCCATAGCATTCCTACGATCCGTTTTGATTGACAGAATTATAAGCAATTATCATCGTCCTGACCGGTGGCTATTATTCTGGTGCACTACAGTTGTATAGCTGTTTTGAACGACAAAATAACGTTCATTACTTCTTCCAAATTTAATCTGGTGTATACACCCAGAATCATCATGAAAATCGTGTAGAGAGGTTCGGGCATCACCATCAATAAATCAGACTGTGACCGGAATGTCAAAACAGAGAGTGCCGCTGAAAAACTACAGCAAGTATGCCTTCAAAAAATTGTGTGTAACGAATGTACTTGTAGGGGAGGTCTGCAGTTGCCCGGGAATATTGTGTGACAAAATGTCGGATCAGGTACACTAGTACGTGACTTTCACTGTTGCCACGGTCATGTAATTATCTCGTCTTCACAAGTATCCTCAGCCGTCGTACCATCTGTTTGTGTCTTCCCGACTGCATTATCTAGACTTTCGTCTGGTCCATGCTTTTGCCCTTGCGTTGTTGCTAGCCACAAACCTTATAAATATGAACGGGTTTGTGGTTATGTTATCTTTGGCTGGGCGGCATGAAGAATGTATGTATGAAGGTCAGTCGTTCCATTGTGTTCATACGGTAGCTAAGGGTAGATTGTTTGTCCGAAAAGAGACTAAGTGACCGCGTATATTTTGCCGTTCACTACCGAGTTCCTCTGTTTATTACCGTTGATCGTCATTCCGTCATCCGCCGTTTTATTAACCGTTAGTCTGTTATATGTTTACGCGCTCATAGGCCGTTGATCCTGCTGTAACATTACTCTGGAACAGTTTGAGCACGGATGAGTTAGCCACACTTGGTCGCCGAAAAGATGTTGGATACGCATATTGCATCTTTCAAAAAAATAATTAAACTAACATGTTTGCCACCGTGCGTTAAAATCTGAACAAATATTGACCGTGGAGTCAGTAATGAACACTCACTTCTAACCAATGGAACCAACAAAACTACCAAAATCTACTCACAGTAAATCGATCTGTAGTTGTTTTTCGAACCAACTAAAATAGACAAATGGCACATGGTCTTTCATCAAGAAATTCTGAAGTTGTGTATCAGCGATTTATATGTTCATATACTTTAAGATGTCAATGTCTACACCCGAACTTCATGCCAACCAATTGAAAAATGTAAATTATGTTCTGTTTTCCTGACTACTATTTCTAAATGAGTTCATAAAAAGCAAAAGCCTATTGCTGTTATTCCTAATGTTATCTAACCAGTATACATACAATTTAAAGTGGGGAGATTTGAACCGGTGAAAGCTGACCATGGCTGCTGATAAGCAGATGCGAAATATCGTCGGAATGTACAAGAAGGAGAATCGTTTGCTGGGTCTATTCATCTAATTTTCAATATTATAACCAGTGTGTGGATATTCGAGTAAGCGAAGTTGTATCACGAAAAAAATGAAGCACAATCTTTAACGTTGTACTAAGCCGATCATTGGCGCTGAGTGATGGTTTTACGGGACGTACGATGAGTCAGAACCTTTCTGGAGCAAGTATTCTGCCATTTTCGGTTAATCAAAAATCACGGTTTTAGTTCATTGGTTTTAAGAGGGGAATTGTCATTTGCATTCGTATGCTTGTTCAATTCGTCAGCAGACTAGCGCTGATGATGTAAAGATCCAACAACATCTAAAACATAGTTCGCAGAAACCGGTGAAAAAGTACATTTTTAGTAAGTTTCAATTTTTCTTGCTGAATAACACTCAAGTTTTCTAAATTTTTGTAATTGCAAATAGGTGCAATTCTAAAGTCGTCAAGTTTCAGCAAAATACCATTCATATCGGTAGTTTAAATGACCTAGCATACATGCGGACTATATTTAGTCGGCGATTGTGGCGTCTTTGTAATTACCGGAGAACTAAATGCTATTCAGCCTTTATTTTTGGTCCAGTTCTAAGTGTGATGTACATATACCAGGTCACTTCGAGGAAATTAGACTGATGGAAACAGAGCGTCTAATAATTATATGGGCTGTATGTCAAATAAAGATCACAATTCTTATTCCTCATTACGTTCGTATTATAGACATCTCAGTTGTCAACGTCAAATTTACCAGCTGAAGGATGTTGAGTAGAAATGAGTTTCAGTTAGTCGACGAATAATATTTTAAATTTCATAAAAGGCGATAACCTCTCACAGATAATAGTAGCTCTCGCATACCCCTGTACGTTTTATTCGGATTCTGTTGGAATGATAAACTATATTCGACGCTCACCGTTGTTAGTTCTCGTCAGTAAAACATATCTCTGACGCGACCAAGGTTTGAACCTTAGCTGCGCTTTCATAAGGCAATTTTAGTGACCACTGAGAAAATTTACCCTAATTTATGCATTGCAAAGGCACGGTATCAAATGCTCAACGGTCAGTCTAAAGTGCGTATCTAGACAGTGCATGGTTGAGCCGACGTTGTGCTTATGTCATCAGTAGTATGGTATTATATAAGCTGGCCAGAAGCTCCAAACTGCCCACACTTCGAGGTGTTGGAATGCTTTTAAATATCGTAGGCTCAAATGTTGATCATGATGTAGAAGTTCTCAATATCAGCCGTCGTGATATGCTGTACGTTTCGCCTCCCCTTGTGTTTGTATTGGCCTGAAGACGTCGTAACCTGCTGGTTCGGCCCACTTTTTTATCATCCATAGTCACATTACACAGTGCATTGTCACTCACCAGCATACGGAATATGTTGTCATAGGGGTGCATACCGTTTGAAGGGGAGATTCGAATATTCATTGTGGGTTTGGATAATTTTAACTTGAATACCTAAATCCGGGCCCACAGAAGGTGTACAATTATTGATCACTTACGATCATTTTGCCAATCCGGTGATGCTACCTCTTATTTATATCATGTCTTTTCGTATTGAGAAGTTATGTAGAGAAAATAAATGCCACCCAGGTCAAGTCAGTGTCACAACTTATGTGGAGGGATGTACATTTGTGTGTAAGTTGCAACTCAATCTCACGACTCCACGCTATATTCATAATTGCAAAAATTAAGATGAGTTATGAGTGTGAGTTCATTGTAGAGGGTCAAATGCTTTAAAACGTCCACTAGATCGCATAGTCCTTTATGCCTAACTGACGTCAACTGTGGTTGAATTACATGGTGTTACCGTTTACCGTTTGCCTCCAGTCAGATCGACCTGATGTAATGACAACTAGAAGTGAAAATCAGCCAATCTCAGTATGCTTCCTCATATTAAAGGCATGCTTGACCATTGCAAGATTAACGACTTCGAAACAGTTCGAATGAGCCGTTCGGTTTGTTCTTTGTTCTTTATTATACCAACGAGTTTACAATTCGTGAAGTGTTGTGTGGTATTGATGTCAATCAAGGACAGACGCCTTTTTCCTTACTACTGGTACACTTTTATAAATCCGTGTTCTTATACCAGGAATAACGAGTACTACTTATTACCTACGTCATAAATATGAATTCGAATAGAATTCCTGTAGTTGTTCAAAGCCCAAATCAAGTTAATTCTGGGGTTTATTATACCTTTTCGAGTTATTCGCCCAATTATCTCAAGCGGTGTACTGAGGTTAACAAACATTCAGTCAGAACACAAGGATTCATACCAAACATTTTAAACTGTGAAAGTACGAATAGCCTCTAGTGCATACCAGCATTACATTCTACAAAACTGAGTAAGGTATGGTTGTTCCCCATAGGATACTTGATCAACACAGTAAAGTCCTGCATACTCTGCACCGGTTGATGAACACCCGGGCATAAATTCTCTCCTAGGTCTTCGAAACTACCGAATTCTCTTCGCCTAACTTAATAAACTGAGAAGTAGTAGGTTGTTTTACTTGATATAATTTGAGCACCACATACGACTGGTAGCAGATGTCGCATTTTTATAAACTTGTCAGTCAGCTCTTTATGAAATAGAAATATCAGGCTCAACATTCTCACTCGGTGAAACTCATCAGTACTGTATATACGTGCCATGGTCAAAGCGGAAACAACGTTCGCGCTTTCATAAGACAAGTATGTTGATGACTGCACCAGTGATATCACATTGAGAACGACTGAAGTGTCACACGAAAACTCGCTCTGCTTTATAAAATAAAATAATTGTGATTTAGCGTAATGTTTAAAGTAGATAATGAAAGAATAATTTAAAAACCGGCAAGGAAGTGCGAACTACCACCAAATGCATAATGAACGGACAGAATTAATTTGATACTCACGGTAATTCGTTATATCATGGTGCCTATGAATTACTGAAAAATATAAACCATATTTGCAAAATTAAGCAATACCAGTCAGGATGTTTTCAGGCGAAAAGAAAACTCCTATTATATACATACGTTTTACACCCTTGAGCAGAAACAATGAATCCAATGCCTTTCAATCCTGAGCCGCTCGAATTCAACATGCGCACTTAGTACAAATTTAATTGCGTTCGCTTAGATTTGTTACGCTTCATACGTGTACACAAGCTGAATAAGCGCACACAATTTGAAAATGGCAATTTGGTGTTTCTATGGCTCCACCCATGATTACTGCTGTGGCAGATTCCGAGGCCTACCTACCATTCATTCAACCACTGCTTCTGATTCCTTTCTACATGTGACTAATAACTGATAGCATGACTCTAAAACCTCAACAGATCTTGCTGTTGTATCAGTTATTTTAAACGACAATGATTTAAAAACGTCCATGCAGCCAACCAAAATTTTTGAACCGTAATTTTGATATGTAAGTCTGTCTCAAGAACTGCAATTCGTTTTTGTTCTTAGCTAGATTTTCCGATAACTCCAAATTAGATGAATAAAATTCCTTTACTTTAACGTCTACGATGTGAAACAGCTTGAAATTACAACTCTTTGTTTGTCGTTCTTATTGTGCACTGTGGGTTTTGTTGTGATGTTAACCATTATTGAGTGCTGTCTACGTTGCTTGATATAACTCGCAACGTAGGGCAATATTTATGGCAGTAACATGTGCGTATTCCACAACACTCTTTACAGACAGTGACATTAATATGAACGACAAACGGAGCCAAATTGCCACATATTCTACAGAAAATATGTTCAAGGGAAATAAACTGGAAAACATTTTAGTCAACGCGTCACGTGATCACAAACGAACAGAGGTGAAGAAGTCGGTAAATGTTCAACCGAATACTATCCATCATTCAATTGTATGTTTCAATGAAAAATTGGACGATTTCTACTTGTAACCACAAGGCTGCTTACCGGTAGAAGTTCACCAATATAAGTTGGTTGCATGCTCACAAGCTTACGACTGACGTTATGAATATTATTAGGAACGATATATGTCAGTCAACAACAGACGGATGATGCATTCAGGTTGACTGATTAAGTATAGAATTTGACAAATTTGTTTGTTACGATTTCGCAGCTTAATGGAGCAAGAGTTAATAAAACACCAGCTATCCGCTGGTACGCAAAACAAACCCAGTTATTATTTCTGCTCAGTCGCCACTTAAATGACTACATTTTATCTGTTCAAAAAAGCAGTATCTATGCGGTAACGACTTATTCGTTATCAACTGCATGTCGAGTACAATGCAAACACGATTTCCAAGGATCACGACAAATAGAACTGACTTCATGAGGTAATTATGTAGTTTTTCGTCAAAATGATTGTGAATAGTACATAACACACACAATTGCAACGGTTTCAACGTGTACAGAGTCGTTTTCGATCAGCGTAACCTATACAGACACTTTAACGATCGAGATTCATTGACCACAGACGTCTATTTATGTTAATGTCTAAAAACAGTGAACCACAAAATACTGGTTCATTAGCGCGTTCACATTTGGGCAATTGTTATGCTAAGATATAAAAATAGGTGAAAATTCTGTTAAAAAGTAGCTTCAACTACAGAAAATCCAACAGATAAATATTCGCCGGGCTCACATAAATCCTCCGCATCTTCCTCTGTGTCCACTAGAGTACACAAAATAAAAAAGGATATTTTGTGTAGGTAACTGCTGGGTTGTCCATGCAGATGTCATGCTAGACGTTTGGGTTTGAAACAGGGGTGAACAGTGGTCGTGTTAATGTCACGTTTTCGCTTCTACTAGGCGTGGTAATAAGATTTTGAAACGACATACATCTCTTGATGGTATTCAATATTATCACGTTTTATATGTAAGCAGCCCTAATATATCATATCCTCGTATATCTGGTTGAAAATAATCAACTAATATTTCGTACAAATGCTCTTTGTAATGCGGTGATGACTGTCTGACAGTGCTGAATTTGTGATGTTTAGTTGCTGAATTATTCATGTTTGTGAACTGAATAAACGCTGCGCAATAATTGCTAGCCCTTATGTTAGCAAACCAAACATAAATAATTCTCGTTTATTTATCTGGTTACATTGTAAACAGTTTATTATACTTGACAGACTGTTGTGAAATTTGACGCCGCCGACGAATCCGTGGAAACAACTGAAAACGCGTAACTAATGTTCTGTTATTGGCATCTTCTGTTATTGACGATGTAAAAAGCACATTTCTGATAGACTTTTACAAATTTGCCCACATTGGTACAAATTGGTGTGCATTACTCAAAACAGTTAAACGTCTCATTCCGGCTTACTTATCGCATATTTAGAACTATTAAAATTCAATAATGAATTTCTATTGTTATATCTACTGTCTTTTTGCACGAACCAAAGCGGCGACTAACCAGGTCATTCGATACACTTCCCTACCTTTGTAAAGTCTTGGGGTGAGGCAGGGATGCCAGTCGTTTACAAGATACTTGGAAAGCACTAGAACGAAAATCATTCAAAGCTGGTATGCTACTTTCATACACCCGTTATCAACCTCATCTTTTATAGAAAACTGCAATATGCTTTACCCCCTCATTTATTTTGTCACCAATTTGCCACATCTAACCAATGGTAGAAATTGATTGAAAGTTGACTGATGCGTCAACGTAACAATTAGAACGAAGGGCACAAAGTAAAACCAAAATAAAATGTTTCCGTGCAAGAGTGCAAGTCAAATGGTGCTTCACATTAGTTTGAGGTACACACTTTATAGGTTCATGTTTCTAGTACAACCCACTTTTCACTATTACAATCGAATACTACTGAATTGTATGCGTGTACGTGATCCATTTACTTCCAAGATGACAGACAACTTATGAAGGTAATATGTCTGATTTATGCAGACTGATCTGATCTATAAGTGTTTGTTAACACCTAAGAAAGGAAATCGCAATTCAGTTGTCACGTGGTTTGAATGCCTCACATTCTGCTGAAACATTGAGTCATTTTCAGTGTGATAGGTATTCGGGCTCACAAAGATTTTGTTTAGTACATGAAGCCTGATTTTACATATTAACTAATCATACTATGCCGTAATGTAATGACACTCTTTCTAACTAACTTCCAAAAAATAGTTAGTATTCCAGTGCATTACTGAAACGTATGAGTCCACTAGTTGGTTATACACTATGAAACACATTAAGTGTTAGTATTGTGATGCAAATGCAGTAAAGGCAGGTACGGATCCTACTGTTGTTCAACAAGATAACACTAACATTTTGAGACAAATAAGGCAGACGACTCACACAGAGAAGGATTCTATATATGTTGTGGTTTTTATTACAATTCCATCATTTATTTTCACTGCAGTCTGTTATCAGTGTTGCAGGAACACAAACTGTATAACGTGATTAGACAGACAGGGTACATCACAAATAATCAATGAAACTGATTTATATTTCAGCATTTACCTGATTCTAAGTTTATTCTGTCTCCGTCTAAGAATTACAGATGAAATCATTTTACAGTTACACGGACGATCATTTATCAGAGAGACATTGAGTTGAAAAGCAAAATTAAATGCATATCGCGTTCCATTTGGATGGATGCTACAATTTTAATACTAACAGTCGACCGTTCATTTGAATGTTGTACAGAGGAAGGTTAGCAACAAATGTTTGCTATACCTATATCATGCAGTTCGTGATAAATGCATTGTGGCATGTATGACTTTGTGATTGAGTACATTCGGTATACTGTAAACCAGCCACATACAAATGAAAAAATTATCCATTGGTTAACAAATCGTTTACATAGGTCATTCATCAGAGGCGACAAACTCATTCCAAATATTTTTGAGCAGTCAAAATCAGAAGTGTCTAGCTTTCAACGATGTGTGGCTATTCCAAATTTACCAGCAAACTACGCAAGCACAGAAGCGAGTGGAGCAACCTACCAATCTGCTTCGATCAGAATTACAATGTTTTTGATGTGAGTATATGTGTTTGATCCTCCCATCTCTTTATTTGCCTAAGG
>LUCH01000817.1:152954-171436 GCA_013368495.1 Paragonimus heterotremus
AAGGAGAGTGTAGTTCACCCTGGACTACATCGCTGAGTAACCACATGGTTTCTCAACATCTACTCTCCGAAAGCTTCCGTGATTGCTAAACGTTCAGCCGACCGGATTTGTGCTGCAAAAGAAGTCGAATAAGTCGACCGCATGTTTGAATGGATAACTAATGCAGTCGCGATAGATCATCACCAGTTCGCCACCCAGCGAAACCAGATGTGTGCTCCGATTGTGCGAAAAATGCGGGCAGACAAAGTGTTCAGTGCCTGCGTACGCATAAGCCGGAAAGTTAACTTCAGAAAACTAGAAATCGCCCAGCAATAGAATGTGGGACAATCCTAGAACGGGTAAAACTTCAAATAAAAGTTCGCCTTTTGAACTACATGAATATGGATGACGGCAGAACAACTCTACTAGCAAACAAGTGCTGGACTGTTGAAAAGGAACGCTTGAAGAGAATTGTGGGCATAGTGGGCATGTCCCCACATTTATCTCCAGTTTTGTCTACACAGAACCCAACCATATCCTCTAAACCGAGCTCAGTACCTAGGCTAGCCATGCTGAGCCACGGCTTCGTTACAACAGGAGTCCAAATCTTTGTGGTAAAGCAAAGCCCGCGAAGCTCCTGTACTTTGTCTACTAAGTTAAAAGCATTTGTACACATGCACTTTACAAAGTTGATGGTGAAAGAATGAGCATTATTCTGGGATTGCCAATGTAATGGTCCATTCAAAAAGCAACGCTGATGCAAACAGCCGACACCACAGTAGCCGCGGTGAGGCTTTTGAGGTCATTAAATCCTTGATAGGCAGCATCAAGTGAGTGGTACACGTGCGGTCTATAGCTTTTAATGAATTTCGTCCCTCTTCAGAACGATCTGGATGAAACTACATCTTACCAGTGATAAAACGACGTCTGCGACGGAACCGACCCTCTATGTGCAATGCAATCTCTTGCTAGGTGACAGTAACCTGAGTAGTCGTAATCGAGATATTCCCGACTTCAGTTTGGGCCGCAGGATGCGGTAAATACGTTGAACTTTGACGTTCCGGAAAAATACACGAAACTTTCCCCAGACAAGGGGTGATAGAGAAACCAATGTTTCTGCGGAGAAACGGGCGGTCCTATATGCCGGACTTCCTTATTTCCTCGAAATGGACGAAAGTTTGGAGACCCTTCAAATTGTTCAACGAAAACGGAATTTTGAGTGTCCGGAATGTGGTGACCTGCGATCGTGTAGCTTCTCTAAGGAACCCGGGTGCAACCATGTTTTCCTGCTTGTGTGTTCTGTACGCATGATTCTATGTACGCCTGCAACAGGAGGCCTGATACGAACTCAGTGCTACTTTCTTCAGTCGTGCAACTAATTGCTCGCAGTGGATGCTTGCCCTTTTCTTAACAACTCATCTATTATTTTATTCTTCAAGGTCATTTAACCCGAAGATGTTCCAGCGTTGTTTAACCCACTCGAAAGTTCCACGTACTTTTCGCTTGGCGCGCTTTTGAGCGCCGTCGAGTGGGCTGTAGCCTATCTCGCGTTTTTCATCTCTATCCACTTGGTTGATGCCGTTGGTCCCAGATAAGACTAGAATTAACTACTTATCATATTTCCAAAGATTGCTGGAAATATACGGTTTGTTTCCAAACCCCACTGCGTTCTCTAGTTTGATGCCCGTTGGGACTACGTTACTATTGCTCTTCAGGAAAGGCGTATTAAATTTTTGGTGGACGACAGTCTAGCGCATACCCACTTGTCAAATTCAGGACGTTACACCATGTTTTTTTCCCGTTAGATGCACCCATGGAATCAGGAATGGAAGGTAACAATTACGTGATAAAAGGAAGAACGTAGAATGCTCATATGAAGTATGAAGAATAATGGAATATGTCGTTTATGAGCCACAGCAACTTCAAGAGCTTGACAGTGTGCACATTTATTATCTCTTCACACCTCACTGAACAGATTGATATGTGGTTGATTGGACAATAGTTACTAACGTTTCGCCTCGGGAGGCTGTGGTAGCTGGACACTGTTTGATTTTTCCCACTAGATTGGATTGTACTAGACAAACGTTATAGTGTGAACCAATCAAGTCGAGGGGTGGGTAAATCCTTACTTCCTTGCTTCATAACAACTGGCGGGATGTCATCAGCTTCTGGAAGTGTTGTTGGTTCAAGGTTAGGTAATTGCAAGTTGGTGCTTCTAACACGAACCAGAAAATTATTGCTAACTTTGCTTGCCTTCGATGGAATAGTAACAGGTGGTAAGTTGTTTTCTACACTGAACGAAGAAGAAAAATGTGAGCCGAAGGTTTCACCTTTTCCATTGGGGTCATGATCATTCGTTCTGGTTGGCGTTAAGAGATGTTGGTTCCATCCATTCGACTGAATGCACGACTAAATTCGGACTGTCCGGTAAGAGCTGAGAGTGAGGACCAGGAGATATTAGGTATAGCTTCTGTTCACTGACCACGTTTGATACATGATATACTGTCTCTGGAAGGTCGGTCAGATCACTGGTAGCAGCATCAAGCGGCCTTTAAATGCATTGTGTGGATAGCTGCCGAGAAATAATAGACCAATTACCCCAAATGAACTTCAGTTTTTTTGAGGGCCACCTTCGTCAAACATGATTGTGGAAAATTGCTGTTGTAGGTGAGCAATGTATCTACTGCCTCGTCCAATTAGACGATCCCTACTATATCGTTTGGTACGTATTTGCATGTCTGGAGTATCCGGGACGTCTCACTTCTCAGTGACGAGAATAACATGGGAATTAAATGTGGAAGACCGAAGGCCCAATGATGTGTATTTTACTTGTCAACAATTCCACGTTGATTATCAACAGATTAATGGAATTTTTCTGCAGGGCATACCATTCATACTTTCAAATAACTGCATGGTAGACGAAGTGGTGGGTTGCAAAACATCATATGGAGAGACCTGGTTTAAGGAGTGTACCACTTTTCTCCTCATGTTCGAGTCGGTGTAGTACAGATCTGGCTCTGACGCCCGTAAGTGCTGGAATAGTATTAGTATTTCTGGGGAATGAGTGGGACATTTGGAGGGGCTCGGTGTTGATGGATAAAGCATCTTATGGCTCACAAAAAAGACTTCATGCTTAGTTTCCACAGTTATGCATGCAAAGAGTGGTGCACTTGATGGGCTATCCATATTAAGAATTCGGGTTCTAGTTGCATCCATATTTTGGGTAAGAGGATAGGTTGCTACGGAGTTGTTGGACAATGCATGAAAGTTGTAAAAGCGATTATGATTGTGGGTTGGATTGAAAGCGGTATTGAGCAAATTGTCCATTTTCATTTACGAATATGACTCTTAGAACCAGTTTCGTAGCGCATGTGAAATACTGGTGATTTAGCCTCATATTTCAACTTCAAAGCATTATTCTCCAGTAAGCACCTTACAGGATTTGCTGTTGATTTAGAAACTTGTTTAGACGTTTGGGAGCAGCGGTTGTATTTAAAACAACTCAATATATTGGAAGGCAGTTTCTATTTGGTGAGATGTACATGGTGTTGCATGTTCAGCCTCATCACTATCAGGGTTTTGTGAACCACAACTCTCACCACTGTGGGGAAATTAGGCGGTTAAATTCCAGGATTTCTTCGATTCAGCATCTTTGTTGACGGAAAATCTCCTTGCTGGCAAGAGAAGGCACTTTGGACATTAACTGTGGGTTAGAATAGATAAACTTGAATGTGTCTTTCATCAGCGGATATGGGCATGGTTTGCTTTGCATGGACTGATCGAGAAATCTGGCTTGAGATTCAGTCGGCCAGATCACTATTTGGACTAAATACGGCACAGTTGGCTAGGTGGGTAGCTAGGTCAAAATATGAAAATTACGGTCTTTTGGTTTGGCCTGGTAGCTCGGCTGGTAGAACATTTGCTATGTTTGACCATGTAATTTCTGTCGTTGGTTTGAATCAAGCCGAATCCATATTTTTCACAATTGCGTCACTCATAAATTATCAATTCCGCCAACCTACTTATCGTTATAAGATTAGTAATTCCGTTTTCCCGCGAACCATTTTTATGGAATAAAACTTTGTACCACGCTTAAGTTGTGTCTATCTTTTGACAAATTTACTGGCTACTAGCTCATTCGGGAACTGCGGCAACAGTGGACAACGATTTCGCCATATTTTCTTACGAAGCCTCATGATATGGTGTTCTTGCTCTTCCATCCCACTGGCTTTCAACAATACTCTCTATACGGACAACAAGGATAATTCCTCGGATAGGTCAAACACCACCACTTTAATTGCACCGCGTATACGTTTGTGTAGTTCCGTAGCTACTGTGTCGATGAGCATCTCAGCGGCTGGGAGATCTTAATGGCTGGAAGATTTCTCATAATGGGCAGTAGTTAAGGCGTGTAAAACGCTAATATCGGATCCGGATGGAGCAACGGTTTACTAAGTTTTTCACACACAGCTTGTAGTTTCGTCACATCATCGTTATTTTCCAAACTCGCCTCACGAAATCGTGGCCAGAGCTCTATTTCCGGCAGTGGCAGGTGTATGCCACTATTGACGAGCTCTAATGAGAGCAAAACTCGAACCTAGTGCTACGGTGACGATATTAAACTGTCTATACTTCCATTCCTGATATCTTCCATTCTTGTTTAGATAATATGCAAAACGATTTCCTATCGTTGGAATCATGGTCTCAAAAATTGGCCAATAAAATTCTCCGCCAGTACATCCAAAATGGTTACGCATGGTTATCAAACACCAGGAGAGTTCATAAAGTTGGGTGGTCACAGTAAATCAACTGCCATCGTTGTGAGCAACCTGGATAAACATAATTCAGATTCACTCAATTTCGCTGAACACGTGTCTTCCCAAATAGACGAGACTACACGGACATTAGGCTGTAGTAAGCAAACATTCATTCTAACTGCTGCTCGGCTACTTTATGAGCTGTGTGTATGATCTCAGTTCGAGTACTGCATGTTCATATGCAGCCACCTACACGAAGTTGATGGGTCGACCTTGGAAAGTCTTCAGCGCACATTCTGAAACATGTTACTTGATCATTCATCTCCGTCGAGCCAAAGAAGACATTGCCAGAAGATTGGTATCGATATTCTTTGGTTGTGGCGATTCAAGCTGAATCTCGCACTTATGACAGCAAGTTCATCGTTAACTTTGGGATCCGCCTGCAATATAGCTCAGAGCATAGCTTTGGAAACAAATGTTGACTTCGGTGAATTGTCAGCCATCAAAAAGCCACGCTTTAACGTTTATCTAAAGAAGTAATGTTACATTTGAAAGAAAACACTCACATGCAATTAGAGCAAATAAGACCACATAAATTTAAACAGAGTTTGGAAACCTTTCAACATTATCGATCGTCATCTTCATTTCCAAGCTCTGCTTGCCTGAAGGGAATGTTCTCGAGGACGAGCCTGATAATATCTGGTTGGAATCGGCCATTACCGGGTGTTATTATGCTAAGTATCCTTCGAATGGGTCGCTGCACCATTTGTGGCATTCCTTATGGTTCCAAAATTTCTCCATATGATTGATCGTGTACAGAGTTCTATTGAAAACGTGTAGTTGAAAAAGAAAACAAGTTTATAGGCACCATACACGTTCACCAATATATATATATATATATATATATATATATATATATATAGACGCCAATTTGTAATAATCCAAGCAAACTGGTAGGATTTTACATCATATCTGATAGTAACCGAACATAAGTGATAATTACACCTATCACTACTCATCGATAGTTGATAACTGATTGGCATACCGAAGTTGTGCATAGTAAAACTGTTTTGGAGAAAACAAAATACCGTACCTGTCTACATCATATGATCGTCGTCAAACCTCGCTTTGCCTTTCATATTTCTACTCCTTTCTTTAATTGCCGTAGCAAAATGTGTGAATATTTTGTTTTGTGCAAATTTAATTTATATTTTGGCTATGTAGAGCAAATTGATATAAAAATCTGATTATAACCCCATACTGGCAAATGCTGGTGGTCGCCAGACTGTTGCGCCGTCTCAACAAGTGCTTGCTTTGTCATGTTTTATTAACTAACACGAAAATACTAACATCAGTGAAACACCTGCCAAAAATCACATCCTGTACTTCACGTCTTGGTCCGAAAAAACACTTTATAGTTCCCCATTAATCAACCTATATTTCTCATCATTTTTGATTCCACAAATACCCATTGTACGAAGAAATATTCCGTAACGCTCGAACACTCGCGTTGTTGCAATGGTAGACCAATTCGGGAGATTTAAAACTTTCGGTGATTTCCGAGCCATCAACGCAGTCATAATCTCTAGATGCCCGTCCACATTTCCGTAAGATTCCGTAGTTCTTATTTTCCTTCTTTCTGTCAGATTTATTTGCATTTTTGTCTGATGCCAATTACACTTAATGCTGCAAAATCCTTCGACGTTCATCCTCTGAACTGCTTTCCAACATGATTTTGATTATTGGTTCGGACGTAATCCTGTACACTGTAGATCGATATAACAAAACAAACCTTTCAACAAATATCGTGGAAGATATGAAATTAATTTTTACCAGCATGTGCGGCTAGTTTTTCGTAGACCGGAATCTTCCTTCTCAGTTATGCATCTTCTACTAAGGGATTTTTACCTGCAGTATTCCGTTACCGTTGTTAGTGCATCACTCCACATTATGTGCATTGGTAGCCTTCATCTGGGCGTGTTTCTTGCAATTTCGTTGGGAAATGTGTTATTGTTGTGGTAAATCCAAAAAGGGAACTGTGCTTTTGACTGCTGTATCCTTCGTAATAATCGACTGCTGAACGTGCAGGGGGTTGCGGCGTACACTATTACTGTATTGCAGGCGGTCGCAAACTGACATTAACCAACGTTATCATCTGGCGAGTTCTTGTGGACAACATTTATTAAGTATAATTGGTCGGATTTCCTTGTTGGAGCCCTTTATCGTGAGTTATCCACACCCTCAGAACGGGTCGAAGTAATACACACCACCATATAAACTGCCACTGCAGCACGAAGGTGTGCTGTATTTCTGGACGAGTTCACCATTCGGTACGCAGGTTTCACCATGAAGTTGCTCCTCGGCACTGCGGATGATAGGTTCTGCGATTGTGTACAGAAAGTGGGATTCACCAAACGCGTCAACAAACATATGGGTCATGTTGACTAGACGTACTGTTAACTACCGAACCGCTCATGGTGGGTGTCCTTAAATTTGATGGCTCATTGGCCTGGCATGATAACGCCACGGTCAGTTTCATCGTAGTGTGAAATATCCCCATCACTCACTTTCCATTACCGACCCGACGCAATCTTGGTCGGACGGAATTCAGAAGGATGAAGGAACATCCATTTCACACTCATTAGCTGCCACTTTGTAAGCATACCATAAGGGACAAACGTCTCAACCGTATTAATTCTCGTAGGAAATACGAAGACGTCACTTTTCGATGAGACCATTGTGTGTTATAATGGCCAACGGGTGATACGCATTGCAGAGTCAACCCGAGGCAGACGCAATGTGAAGCAGTATTGCTGTGGTAGTGACAGACTAGGTTAGTCTTACAACCAAGGAATGACGCAAAAACATCCAATGATATTGAACAGTGAACTTTAGGGCGATACAGGGTTTGTACGTAGATATAGTGAAATCATTGTGACCTAAATAAACTCGGGATCACGTTATCTGCGATAGCTTGGGCGGAACACGGGGCGGTTGACTGCACCCTGGACATCTCAGAAGAGGGCAACATCCTTCAGTGGATGTGGAGGGCGAATCTTGAATTGTATCCTTCCAGGTGGCTATGTATTCTCAGGTCAAAACTAACAGCCACAGGGCTAAGTGCAATACTGAAGGGTTTTTTACTAAACAAGATATCATCGCTAGCTGGACAGACGAATAGCCTTTCACAGCACCTCACATCACTTACTTTACAGCCGCATCTGCAGCTAAACTCTCCCAGCTAGTTTGTGACTAAGCTCAGAGCTCCCTGTGGCATGGCGTTTGGTTCAAGTTAAACTCGACAGTTTGCTTGTTTTCAGGATATTCACATGCGTTAGGATGGTCCTACATTTCTACAGTGACCTAAGAATTCAAAACATTCAACCAAGCCGCCTGAAAGGTTGCGAGATTCGTAACTCAAAGTATAGCAGATGTAACAGGCGTTCGCATTGCGCACTGGTATGTGAGACAAATTGCACGGCATTTACCTTGCTATAAAGTTTCCGTGCAGTATCATGGTTGATATGTTTTAGGGATGGCTTTCTCAAGATGGAAGCAGGCCGACGAATTTCAGTTACTCCGGTTCCGATGCTCAAATTAGAACCGTAGCTAGCGTGCGTATCTGGCGTTCGACTAGAACGGATCACCTCCAATACTCAGGAACTTCTAAGTGTTAACGTGGTAAGTTGGTACGAATCATGCCTCTCAGTGTGAACCATGATTTGTCCCTCAGGTAAGTGTTAGTAATTAAGCCATATCATGGCGTTGAACTGATGAAGCCATCTCCTACTACGTGTGTTACTCACATGATTATCAGGCACTATCATTAGACCGAAGCTAAAAATCATCCATCCGAAGGAGATTTTGTGTCGTTAATGGAGTAGCTGGTGAGCTCTGGGTGTTGAGGTGGCTGTCTGAGTCGACTGTTTTACGACTGTTCTGTTAGATTGAGAGCTTGTGGGAACGTTTCTTACCCTCACTTATTCTTTTCTTCTTGATTGTCCTTCTTCTTACACTCAGTGTCTCCTCAGTAACAACTGCCGTCTTCTTTTGGGAGTGGGCTATTGGCTGTAGATTTTTACTGGTCACTGCGATCAAGCGACTGTCCGTGGCTTGGAACGAATGAAACTCTAAAGTACACTGGCGGAAACATTCTCCAAAACGTCATAGTCATCACCTAGACAACACATATCTGACCTCATCGACTTTACTGAAACATTTCAAGCACGTTTTCTAGAATAGTTTTCAAGGGCATTCCAAATACCGACAAGGAAAAGTTGAAGCCTTTTCAATCGAAAACCGAAGGAATTATCCAGGTACATAAGTAAGTTTGGGCGAAATAGTGACGTAAACGTAACGGCACAACATATATTAACGAAGTACCGAGGTGGTGTTCTGTAACGAGTACATTTAGGTTTTACATGCGCCGTGTAAACATGTTGGCTTTAAGAAAGAGCGACTTCACGGGCGGATTACCCATGTTCAATACAGACAACTCGCAGGTCCGCGGACAGTTAATCATGCTTCTACCCGACACAAAGCGCCATCATCCTCAGGTTTTCAAATAGACGCCCCCAAAATTTTCAACTAATCGGAGTACTTTCTGCGGCCGATGACCACCTTTCTCTTCTTTTGTGAAGATTAACCAAACGATTTAAATTACTCGAGCAACAAATCACCCTTTCAACGGAGGTCAATTTCGATATATTACTAGGCCTCACTTGTCGAGGCTTGTTCTCACGCTGTTTACCTATTTTTTCTCCCCACCGGTGAATTTTTCTTTATGTGTTTCTCGGTTTCACCTACACTTTATCGCTCTTCCCATACATGATTTGTCGTATTTTTGTGTGTTTACCTGGATAGTTTGTGTTGGACATCGTAAATCTCCTCGATCCAATGTCGTCGTTTGTTGTTATTATATCCCTTTTGCTTTTCAATATCTTTCTGGTGCTTTACCATCGAATTAATAAAAACCTCGGTCTTCACGATAGTCTTTATTTCTGATCGTAATCCGTTGCCCAGTGTATCGACAATTAAGTCGACGTTCGTTGCAGGGCGGGTGTGACTAGTCAGGGACCAGCCAATCGACAGATATTGCCAGTAGACTGAGTTTAGCTCAATGTATCACTGAGTAGAAGTCCTAGACCGTCATATCCACACTTTGGAATGGACAAGGGCAAAACTACGAGAGATATGTTAGTGAGATTTCTACCTGAACGACTAGGCAACAAGCATCTCGATTGCAGGTAGTATTCGGGGACAGCAAGCTAAAATAACGATTGTAACCAATCTCGCGTTCACTTGCAGGGGCCCTTGTTTGGTTCAGTTTAATCGCCACAGCCCATAATGCCTAGGCCCAACAAAATCACAGATATATGCCATTGAAGAGCTATAACAGTGGCGGGACTTCATAAAAGTGATTTTTCAAAGAGTGGGACTACACCCCAATTTCAGTGACTGTCTTTCAGGTCGACAGACTCCAGATAGACATCGAGCTAGACGAGCTGACTGAATATGAGCGATCTGAGCTGGAAGCCTCCAGCTCATACACGGATGTCTGGTGATAGGCAAAACCTACGTGTTGGGTGATCACGCTGGTGTAGGAGGTAGGTGTTTCAGTGACTGCCTGTCCTGAGTGTGCGAAGGCTGTCTGGCGTACGGTAGAACGTTAGCAAACGCCATCGCTACTTCCATTAACCCAAATACCATTAATGCCTCTCCTTCGCATTGTCATCATTCTTGACGTGCCTACTGTATGCCTCCCCATAACTACTGACCTTACCAATCCAACTGCGTGCAATAAAGAATGATCCTTCTGTGTGCGTTCATTTCACACTACAGAGATTCACTGCTAGGAACCTGTCAAACCGTTGTTCCTTTGTGTTCGGTATGTTTTCTTCATGTTAGTGGACCGTTACTCATAACCCTTGAACTCATCCACATCTTATTGGATCACCTTCACGTGCTTTGTTGCACATTAAACTGTTTGTGTAGTTTCTTGTTTTCAAACTGCGCAGTTATTGGATTCAATATTGAAGGTTTTATTTTTCCCTCTTGATTATCTAATGGTTTATTGCAATTAGGCATCTCAATGACAACGAGTCACTCTTCATGACAGTCATTTCTAGATTAAACTCGGTCGCTGAGCTTGTCACAAAAACAACTCTCCAAGGCCTGGTGTACTGACGGAAGCTGCAGGTAGACTTTGTTTTGGTTGACCAGTGACTTGGTGCCCTGTATTATTCGTTACGGTACGATTTAATTCGGCAAAGTTGTCTTTTCATGATTGTCGCGCTACTGCATTTTTTCAGTTGTGTTATCATATGAATCACAATCGATATTGCTGTCCGGAGACAATACGAGGCCATCTGAAACCACAACATCATTGGTGGTTTATATCAGTCCATTTTGGGAATGGGCATATTTATTACGCCTTACGGGAGAAGAAGAAAAACAACGTAGAGCGAAAAGAAAAAACATTCGTTTAAAACTTCCCTGATATAATGCACATTCAGTGGCCCTTCCCATGTATTGGACATGTGGGTAAGTTGGACCACGTTACTGTAGAGATGATAAAATCGTTCTGTCAGACTAAGAGCTGCTTCCACGAATTGCCTACTATGGATCTCACTTGGATCCATCACACTACGTGAGGTAAATTTAAACGAGATACCTTAAGTATCACGTATAGGAAACACTGACTGTTAGGCAGGCCAGACAGTAGGCTTGGTATAAAATGGAAAGTAGTTGGGTCGAGATAAATATTGGGGTGCAAGCGAATGATGTATACAGCTTAGGGATGAGCACGAATTTGAAAATTAACGAAAGTAGGGGGAAGTAATCCAGACTATTTCATGAAGGTGCCTATGCTCGGAATTGTGTCACATTGAATAGAGGCATTTTCAACGGTTTTGATCCATCTTGCAAAACCAAAGAAACTGCGAGCCTGCGGTGGATGTGACCACCAGGGTAGATGCACTCGATAGGACCCTGAACTGGACGGTGGTTTCCGTTAGTCTTCAGCTCCGCTGAACTCATCGCACGCAGAACGTGGGTGGTGAACAAACGACCGACTAATCACCTAAGTTGTGAAGGGTATTTTTTTACTAGTACGTTTTAAACAGCGAGTGTACAGAGAATGTACTCTTAGGAGAAGTGCAAGAAATAATAACAAAATTCATGAAGTATAAATTGTTGTATATAAGCCACACTGTCGCTATCTGTTTGTCACACGAAATGGTTCTGAGGTTGTATTTTCTGTTTATATGTGATAAGTTGGTTGCGCGGGACCTCGGCAGGGGGTGCGCCACCAGGGATATTAATATTTATTGGTGTAAGAATAAATCGTTTGGTTTGCGAGTCACATTTTAGAAAACATAATTCTATCCCTAGTGTGAGAAAATGAACATGTCAGGCAATACAACCGAAAGATCGGCAGGTGACCCGTGTACTGATAGGGTCATCGAACATTTGGGCGAATAGGCCTTCGTGCATGCAACCGTTCCGAATGGATTTAGAGCCACATCGTATTCCATAAACGGAACAAAGTGGTGAAACAGATCATTGTGAGCGATGAAGTCGCTCCATTTCCACTCCCTCTCATGCATATGATGTCATCTTCCAATACCCCTTAAAATTGAACTAGGACAGCTCCACCACTCACGGCTCTACGTTATCGTCTAATGAATATGATTCAGATGTATTTAGGTTGTAATCCAACCAATTTCGAAGCGACAAGGGTTGTAGTGCTTACTTGGCACGACGAGTGCAGAGGAGTGTCATTTGTATACACAGGATTCATGGTTTACAAACAAGGTGAACCCAATGGTGCTGGAACATCCTCGGATAGAAGCCCCTAGTTGAAGGCAACGCTTATTTATGCAACATTTTATTGACCGTGGCGGGATTATGTGATTATCCTTCAGAGCGCCTCGATTAATATACTGCATAACGCTTTTCTAAGACCACTTAATAATACAACTTAAAAGCAGCGATGTTGAAATTTTTCAATAACTGTACTAATAACAGTAATAATATATATTTCTCAACGCATTTGTGAGAAACACGCTCGGATGTGCGTGATCATGTCAGATAATTACTTGCGGTACAAAGCAGCAAATGGACATATAACAATTGTCTTAAGACAAACATGAAAACTGTTGACGAATGAAGACGTAATCAGAGGGAAAATAGTCACAGTTATCAGCGTTCGATTTACACATAAGGAAAGAAGGTAGTTTCACAGATTTGATCCAAAAGACGAGATGTTACATTAACTTACCTTTTACAAAGCTAGGTAAAGACGACGTTTCAAATATTTCAAGGTCAAGCAGGGAAATACGTGCAAGTTCATCTTCAGGGCACTTCGCTGTTATATGACTAAGGTTCAATGGGAAAAATTTTCAAGTAATTCAGTGTGGATGAGGGAGGACGGAAAGTTTCAAAATCCTGCACCGGACTGAGCAGCCTCCAGCGCGGGACCTCGATGACTGTTCGAAAACGTCACAAAGTTGAGAATCTCTCCAATCGCTCGGCCAATATGAGGTTTTAAGCCACCATTCATAGCGGATCTTTTCCTTGCATTAGGAAGCTCATGGGAGTAAGAAAAAGAACGCAACGTTATGTGTTAACCCTAGCAGCACACTGGAACACAGCCGTTCCCTGAGTGATCTTTGAGTGCTTCCGATGGCACAATCATGAGATATACTTTTTATGTAATTTTGATCGCGCAATCACCAATAAAAAAATAAGGCAAACAGTTTTTCTGTTTCAAAACCTTTCGGCGCGCTCGCGCCGCTTTTATCGAATCTGTTTAATCCAACCATTGCACATAAATGTTTTGGGCACCCAGTGAATAATTTCAGCCATTTTGTTTCTTTTTACGTATGAAATGGATGTTGAAGCCTTAGAGAGGCCGCGTGGATGTTCATGTGCTCACGTTTGCCATTTGGCTAAGTTGGCTCTTAAGGAAGGTTCCAGAAATGACTGGAAGAAACTGACAGCCGCCGCTGTTTGGAAGGCTCAGACGAATGCTCTCATTTTGAAGCATCATCTTGGTAAGCTACCGCTGGGATATAAAGTGAACAGCGTAGATGAAAGTTCCCTTGGAACTATTCCGTGTTTTGTGGAAACTGTTAAAGGAGTTTGGCTTGCAGATGGAAGGTCCGCGGTTCCCATTCTGCAGTCCCCTGATTCGGCGGTCAATCCGGTAGTGATCACAGGGAACAATCCCATGGTGCAGGATGCAGGTAGGTGACCATGTCATGAAGTACAATTCTCATCATCTTTCCAGCCAGCAACGTCATCGGTACTAACAAGGGGAAGAGAACATCCACAGATATTGTTCGCTGTTGAAGCTCGTTCGTCTTTGAAATCCGTCGGCATCATGCTCTGCAACTTGAGGGAGATATTGCCCGAATTGCCGCTGGATGCACGTACTCTTTTGAAAACACCACGGGAGTGTGCTTCTACGTTCATCGAGGGTGGAGAGTATGTTCACTTTGGTTTGAATGAGTGCATTAGCCATGCTTTACATGGGCGATTGACGGATGACTTACAACTTCTCCGGCTTCAACTGCACTTCGACGATGTTACTCTTTTCAACAGTTCACGTTTACAATTGTGACCCATACTTGGAACATTGGCAGCCCCTTCAACACCTGCGTTTGTCGTGGGATTATTCTGTGGTTTATGTAAACCTTTGGATGTTGATGAATATTTGGACGGTTCAATTGAAGACTTGTTGAATGTATTAAAGGATGGTGTGATAGTGTTAACGTTTGAATCTCATTTGCAAGTGGTTTTGGATTGCATAATTGGTGATGCACCTGCTAGAGCTTTCATTCGTCAGGTGAAACGCCATACGGGTTATTACTTTTGCGAGAAATGTACAATTAAATGAATGTACGTTGATCGGGAAATGGTGTTCCCACCGAGCACATGTGGTCTGAGAACGGACGTCGACTTCAGGGCCCGACGCCAACAAGAACATCATGTTGGTCAGTCTCTTTTTGAGATATTAAACGTGGATATGATATCCAGCTTCCCCCTAGATTACATGCACATGGTGTGCCAGGGAATCATGAAGCGTCTCTTGAACCTGTGGCGAGGGGGTCCAACGGAAAACAGAATTCGTCTGGAATTATCCCGAATAACCCTACTGAACAGCGGACTGAACAAACTTAGAGGTGCCTTGACAGTAGATTTTCCCGGGAAATGTCAGCTCCTCGTGGATTGCGACCGTTGGAAGGCTACAGAATTTCGTCAGTTCCTACTGTACATCGGTCCCGTGGCTTTGAAAGGAATAGTGGAGGACAAAATATATGAAAATTTCCTTGACATATCCGTCTGCATCTACTTAATGCGCTGCCCAATGTGGTATCTGCATTATGTTGACTATGTGGAATCAATGTTGCAAAGAACATTGGTTCAGTTCGCTGGTCTCTATGGTGAGTCCGAGCTGGCGTTTAATTTCCACTGTATCGCCCATCTTTGTGCAGACGTCAGAATGCATGGTCCTCTAGACTCTTATTCGGCGTTTCCATTTAAGTCGTACATGAGAACCTTACACGGGTTCGTGCGAGCTCCCAATCTGCCAGCCGCACAGATTTTTCGACGCATAATCGAGAGGAGGTGAGTACCGCTGCGAGAAAGTAGTGGAGTATTGGATGATGCGCGGTCAATATTCATTCCCACTGCAACCAACAAAAAAGGTCAGTTCATACACGAGGACGTTTTGCACAGTGATTAAAAAACCGAACAACTCCGTTTTGGTGGATGGACTACCTGCAGTGATAAGCGGTTTGCCGGAAGACGCATTCGCATCCAACGGTTTGCAATGTGTTGTGATTTCTTTGATAAAATGTTCCTATCTGCCAGACCTTACATTTTTCATTGCTCCCATATGTACACATCCAATAGTTGGGTGGACCGTACTAGCATTTAGTGTAAAGGGTTAATGATGTCATTTAAAGACGGTTTCGTGTTTTACCCTATTATGCATACGTGGAGAAAATAAATGCTATCTAACTCCGTCCTTCTTAATTATCACTTGCGAAACGCTTTCGCCAATCAACTGTTCACTTTTCAGATGTATCAGGCTATTGAGTTCGAGGATAAGAGCGTGGGGATCGTTCATAAGTCATGAAGGACGCAACCGGGATTTGCACAGTGACCCGGACAAGCGTCAACGAGGCAGCTTAGGTTGTTGTTGGACGGTCTGGGAGCACCCACCGGTTCCAAGCTGTACAAAGTCAAAATGCACCGTGCAACAGGTATCACTTACCAATTCTCCTCCCAATTTCTAGATGATTTGCATTTGGCATACAAGTACCAGCGGGTTCTAAGACAACGATCAGATCTACCATCGTCTGATGCCGCGGACATAAAGGATCGTGCTGGCAAACGCAAACGGCAGGATGAACTCACATTGTATACAACTTGCAAACAGAAAGGGTTTGCCATGTTTAATAACATCTCATAACTCATTTATATGCATGAGAAGGAGCAGTGGCCTCAAAACGCTTCCTTGAATCACCCCAATAGTCACTGGTTTTGGCGTTGAACAGTGCTCTCCCATTTAGCAGTTTGGGTTCGGCCCTCCATATCTGACAAAATCCAGCTGTACAAGGGATCCTGTATTCCAAGGGGTGCTATTTTGACTAACAGGCGCTTGTGAATCACACGATTAAATGCCTTTTGCATGTCTAGGAGTATGATAGTGACTGCATTCCCTGCATCGGTTTGAAAATTCCAACTGACATGTCATGCAAGAGCGCTTGCTAAGGAGACTGTGCTGCGAAAGGTTTGAACGGTTTTGTGACCTTAAGAATTCGACAATGGGTGCTTTTATCATTCTTCCAAACTTTCTTGAGCAGATTGGTGTGTGGTTTATTGGACGATGGTTACTAACTTCATGTCTTGGACCATTTTTGTAGCGGAACATTATGGTTGACTTTTTTTACACCGGGGAGAGGAGGGGCCGGATAGAAGTGATAGCGTGAACATATTTAGTAAGAGGATGGGTACACCCTCACCCTCTTACTTGATAACGACTGGTGGGATAGCATCAGGTCCAGAGTGGATTGTGTGTTTAACGGTAGCCAGCTGTGAACGGACACTTCTAACATCAGTCGAAACATTACACAAAACATCTGTTATTTTCAACGGAACAACGAGTAATACTATGCTCTCCACACTAAGCGCAGCCGTCAAACGTGAGTTGAAGGGTTCACACATTTCAACAGAGTCATCGATAACCGTATTACCTTTTAGAGTTATAACTGTTATAGGAGGGTACCCCATGGAACTTTTTGTCCCATCGGTCGCATTAGTCTAACGCCCCTTTGCTCACTGCCAAACGCGAGCTTTTCTCCGTTTGCATAGCGCAGTTGCGTTCTTTAGTCTATGTGTTAAAACACACTGCTCATTTGCATCACTAGGGGGAAGTCCAGTGTTCTTTGCTTCAAACTAAGCGATTAATGTTTGTCAGTCTCTTTTGCAATTAGGATTCTACCTTGTACATACGAATGAACGCCTTTTGACCTTATGGGGGCCAGAATGTCGATACAAAATGTGAAGTGTTTGATAAATTCATCGGTTGCTACTTTTGGGGCTGGTATAAGAAAGAGCTTCTTCCAATTTGAGGATCTTGGTAAGGAGAAAAATGTACTTCAATCGGTACATTTCACCGGACGGTAGAATACAGTTGTCGGTTTTATAACTGTATGAAGCCAAATTGACATTTGGCGACATTATGGTCACTTTCTGGAAATTGTTCCAAGATGGATATCCTACAGACGGGACGCCCGTGGTGAATATGGGATCCAAAATATGCCTCCGTCTGGTGGGCGCTAAGACATGTTGGTTCATCCACTCAGCTTAATGCCTCAATGAAAATCAGCTCGCTTTGCAGGAGCTGTGAATAACGTTCAGAAGATATTAGGCATGTTGAAGTCGCCATCAATTGGTTTGTATTCGCAAGCTATGTTTGACACATGACTTATCACCTCTACAAGGTCAGTCACATCACTGCTGGCAGCATTAGGAGGTCGGTAAATACATCCAATAAGTAGGTCGCGATAACCTGTAGAGACCATTAACCATAACGAGCCCTCTATTTTATCAAGACTGAGCTCGTTAATTGTAACTGCAGAAACTTTTTCTTGTGGGTAAATGATGCATCCATTGCCTTGTCCTGTGAGGCGATCCCTACAAAATGCAATATATCCCAAAAGGCCTAGTTGTGTATCTGGATTGTAAGCGGTGCACCACGTCTCGGTGACGAGAATGATATGTGGATTAAGCAAAAAGGCAGAAGATCTAAAGATGTGAAACTTATACATCAGTGGTCTTACGTTCATGAGTAATAAATTGATAGGATTCTTTCTGTCAGGCACAACATTTAAGCCGCAAAATAACTGTATGACAGACGGGGAAGTGCGTTGCGAAATGCCATATGGATAGATCCGTTTTGCGGGATGAAACAATCTTCCACTCATGTTTGAGTGGATTTCGCAGATTTCACCCCACCTCAGGAAGTGCTGGAAAAGTGTCATCATGGCAGGATGACTGAGCGGTACATGAGGAAGGGGGCCATGTGGTGGTAGATAAAATGCCGAAGGGTGCACTAAAAAAAGATTACGGCGGCGAGCATTCATGCTAGCTATATAATCAGGTGGTGATGTACCGGACGAGGTGAATACGTTAGGAATTTGGTTACTAGTAGCATTCATGCTTTGGATAGGG
>LUCH01000818.1:6247-21390 GCA_013368495.1 Paragonimus heterotremus
GATATTTAGCGAAGTAAATAATCACGATTCTATGTTGTGTATGTTGGCACGGCTTAGAGACAAGTAGGAATATTTCATTTCTCCCAGCATAAGTATCATACCCTAATTTCGAAAATTCATTACAGGCTTTTCTGGCTTTTTTCTAGCAAAATCTGACATATAATTAACGTTTTCTTCAGCCTTGTCAATACGCTTACCAACAACTTTAGAAGAATAGACAAAATTGCTATTCAATTGGTCATCGTCAACAGTGAAATATTTTTCATAAATTTTATACCAATCAAGGTTTTCAGAACATTCTATCTCTTCCTGTCACCTAGACGGGTGTTCAAACGCACGGATTTTGGCTGAATCCATTTGCTGAAAGCATTGTGATTATTTATCATGGGTGGTCTGTTATCTTCATCTCCACCTTTTGGTTTTTTTTAACAAGTGGTCCATCAGCGTGTTCCCCGAGTAAAACAAATAAGAAAGCAGAAATTAAGGCATGATACAAGGTGGTCCCATTGTCAAGATAGATCCGATGCAAATACCATTTCTAAGATTGTGGAGTTAACAACTTTTCTGGGCTACTTTAGATTCGCCGCTTTAAAATGTTTGTTTCATGGTTTGCGATCAAGACATCTAGTCTTCATCTGATTAATCTTCCGGTGTCATACTAATGAGCTTATTTTCGAAAGGCAGGGTATGGGTGCCACAGTGGTACACGTTTACAACCTGTAAGCATTGGGGAACTTTGGACAAAAACGACGTTTGAGGTTGTCTTCATTCTTTATGTGTCAAACAGAGTAGCTTCAAAAACAGAAAGCAGAATAGTCGAAGCCTTCACATTGTTTCTTACATTCTGGTTGGATACACTTTGCACTGCTGATATAAGAAATGATAGAAGAAAGGACACATTAGGGCATTATTTACATGCGGCTCACTGGGATTGAACGGTACTCAGTCGAACACTTCAGTTTGAAAATACAGTTTATCTACCTAGAACTATACTCCAATTCCTTACTATTTGTGTTGTATCAGGGATCGTTTATACAAATTATATCACTTTCTCCTCGATACCAATTGCTGACCATAATATGTTAACAGTACGGCAAGTAATCTTCGGCTGCTATGGCGGCATTTGTTTCGCCGTACAACCAAGTATCTTGTAGCATTTTTATTTGGATCAGGAAGCTTGTTTGCTCGGGAACGAACATTGCCAGTAGTAACACGCAGATACACTTTTTATGTTCACAGTGCGATTCGCCGCTTACACACTCGCGTTAGTATAAAAGTACATTTATATAATGACTGAATGGAGTTCAACAGGTTACACTGGTCAAAGCTGATGCGAAGTCAATAATGGCAAATGTGTACATCATAAGATAGCGAGGCATGAATGAAACTGTGTACTGCTGACAGCATTTGTCGACAGCGGAACATCGACCTAACTCTTTCAATGACATCGAGTTTTTAGCTATGTTAATCTTAATCAGAAATCTGCTAACACTGATTCAGACCCACGATTATTCTTTAGCAAACCACAAATCCAGTTACCTTACGGTAGAACGGCTGAATAAACCAACTCGAACACTGAACGTATCCACTCCCAAAAATAGGTGCAAAACATGCAGCATAAATATTCTTAACGGTCTCCAAACTCATGGACTCTGATGTCAACCAGTGTGAGGTTAAGCCTTTGAAGTGACGTCGTTAACAAGCTCACCTCGTAAGCACACGAACCTCAGAAAAACGTCCGATTCAGGCAGGAGACTGCGATAGGGACCACATTGCAACGTGATTTTGTGCGGGTCATAATTGAGTATTGCAGTTATGCATAGATTGGTTCAGATACGCCGCTATAGTAACGCACAATCGACGTCAGTTGTATGAAGTGAGTCAAAGTAGTACATAGTACACAAAAATATATGAGAATGGCCGTGTCTCACTTGAAGTGCCGTAGACCCTGTTCAACATACAGTTTTCCGGCAATCGAAGACGAACAAATGGATTACGAAGTAAACGCATACAGTAACCATAAACGTGATATTCAGAGATCCAGTACTTTCAATGAAGCAATGACGGAATCATTCAGGTAAGTTGCTTTAGGTACATGCATTTGCAAACAATGTGCACACTGAGGCTGTGGTTTATGTGCAACTGATACCAAGGTCAGTGGATGATGACTGTACACGAGCAATGTCTTGAGTGAATACGCTTTCGTATTACGTAGTCAATCTATAGACTTTTCAAAAGCTCGGGTGTTTATCGAAACGTTATGTATATCGTCCAATTTGCTGTCAGCACCTGCTAGAATTAGCAGATGAACTTGCATTAGACACATACGAAATATTGTATGAAAAACGAATTCACGCAGTTCAGCAGACGCATTACTCTATCTGATCCAAAACACAGCTAACAAATGACTTCAAACAATAACACTGTATGCGGGAAAGATTTTACTGCATCTCCCCAACTACTCATAACCCCCTCTTGGGTATGTCAGATTAAATCTAAACTCATGCAATGACTCACTTGTCATCTGCATGTGTAAAACTTCTAAACTTTACAGACAACGCAAAAGTAAAGTAAAGTTATCTTTAAAAACAATATGTGTTTCTGCCTCTTCTGACAACGATCGTATAGACTTATTGGGAAAGCGTGGGGACTGGTCAACGTGTCGTTGACTTTAAACGCATTAGTCGTGTTAGGTTGATGAGGCGTCAAACTGGAGTGTCTTGTGATAGCCGACGAAAACGACAAGATAATTATAATTCGCGTTTATCCCGTAAAAGTAAAGACAACTCGACAACTAGTTATCAACAAATGAACTATTATCACAGATGGCCATCTGAAATCACCCTTGCTGTGTTTGACCTTAGATTAACCTTAAGGTTAACAATAAGGTTCCAAGGCGATTGACCTGATGCAGCAGCTAGTTTGCCAAGTTGTTGCTAACGTTGAACTAATGGAGAGTGCCATCGCAAATATTTGAATTGGGTAGTGCAGGCACAGTAACAGACTCCTATAGAGACAATGTGTTCTAGTAATCAACTAGTTATTCAGCGTAAACTTTCCTTCTCTGTTACGCATCTTTTGTTGTCTATAATTAGCCAATAATCTGACTGGTATAAGGTGACAATTGTTCGCATTTTCTAGAAAATACTGCATTCAGACAGAGTGCTCAACCAAACTTCTCAAAAAAGAAAACGATATATATATATATATTTATATATATATATATCAGAGTTCAGGTCCTGTTAGAACTTCACAGTAGTGCATATCCTTTGCACAACAAGGATTCTTACTCCGACTAAATATCTCCTGAGGGAATCATCTGACCAAGACGTAAGACATTCTGAAAAACAGAAGACCCAGCACTTTAACAGTCATACAAACTTTGACCGTTAGTCTTCGGCTGTATCTAAAAAAACGTGGATGTGGACATTGTTGGTAGGAAATTTTAGTCAGTCAATTACGTTAACCAAAGCAGATTCCTCACTTCGAACGAGCAGATTCATAACCAATTTCGATTAAACTTACATAAATAAAATGGCAACCTGCAGTCCTAAGGAAAATGTTAGTTTTGCAATTGTCAATCAGACAAACAAAAGTGTCACAATTACCCTACCAATGTTGGATTTCAGACATAGTTCGCTATCAGGTTCCTTTAAAATCAGTGATCTCGTATAGCGTGGTCCGATTTTCTGCATACACTAACAAGTAACCAACGTTTCAGATCATTAAGTCAGAATGATCCGTGAACACAGATTTGGATGCAGAGCGTCCATGTTAGTAAAACAAATTCCCAGTTTGAGTTCAAGGTTCCTAGATATTCACAAAAATGGTTTCCACGGACAAATAATCAAGGAAGTTGAAAATGAGCACTCGGAAGAAGATAGCAGCTCTGCTCACAAAACATCATCTAACGAGGCAACTTGTGGTTGGTCCAAAAAATTTCCAAGTTTGTTTTCAACTCAAGTCTAACGTATTTTGCACTACAGAGAGGCAACTGACATCCGGTAAAGTCACTTCATATTTTCAGTGTCAGTGATGCACTAGTAGCAAATCAGCGTGTCCAAACATATAACTCTTTTTTATCATTATTTTGTTATTTGCAGTTTTCTAAATGTAAATATTCTTCAAAGAACACAAGTTGAAATGTTTCTTATTCAACACAATTAATTTTCTATCCATTTTATTAAAGTTACCGGTGAGCTATACGCAAGTTCCTTCCTGAAAGCATGTCCGAAATTCTAGTCAGAGCGGTGGTAATGATATGAGCTACTGATGAGCTCCAACAAGAGCAAAATTTGAGTACAAGATTTCTTTCGAAAGCGGCTTAGTAAAACGTTCGTGGAAATGCGCACCTGCGGTCAGCTGTGAGTGACGCTGAAAGTTTCTCAATCAGATCACCTACTATTCACCAGTAAGTAAAATATTTATAGAACTGAGTCCCTTTGATTCAATTCGTAAAAACAGTGAGACTACAAACGTTAAGAGATGTTAACATTTCGATTTATCTCATCAATCACAAACTTAAATACGACCGGAATGTATAATAAAGGCGCATGGCAACAATAGGTGAACGGAATGAATTGTGAGTCAAAAGACCGCTATCAGAGGAGGTAGATGATTTGAACCGTCAACATTTGCGCACACATCACTGACTGTCGATGTATGATCAGCTCATCTTTTGGTCATCAGTGAACCAGTTTTACACATTTTCATGATTGCCATCAATTTCTGAATTTATTTTCCATATAAGTAGCTGATTCCCTAGAAAAATCCGCATCCGGGAAGAGATCATGTTGTTACGTGGATGTGATTCATCTTGAGGAATCTACATTGTCGGGGAACCAGATCAACACAAATGCAACAAGTCCAGTGATAAAATTTCTGGTTGTAAATCATGGATGTCATACAATCAGTCATGATCAACAACAGAACCTAATTGTCTCTCTTTTTGAACTTTAACTTCCTCTAGACAGTTTAAAAGAAAATGCTGCTTGCAGCTTGGAGAGGTCATATATTATTTTACAACGATGGGTCTCATACTTCAGAATAAACAACAGTGACATCTAAGAACTCGTTGGCTGAAAAGTATACGACAAACAACTCACTGCTGGGCAGCAGTATTTGTCAGCAAACAGCAGCCAGATTACACGAGAGTAAGTGCCCTGTTGGATTTCTGAGCAGAAACGAGGGATAAATGTTAATCATTCAGATCCAGAAAGTATTAGCTACGATAATTTCAGATGGTCAGACAGAAAGTCAGTTTTAATAGTTACATACCAACTGTTCCTAAACACTTTTCGCCAAAACCTCCACGTCGAGCTCCTGCGATTCAATTTTCGTTTCCACAAGTTACGCCAGACTGAAGGTTCATCGTCAATGTTTTTCAATCAAGCAATTGCTTGCAGAAAGAAAGGGTGGAATGAATAAAATTGGCCGCACTAACAGTGTAAAAGATAGATATGTACCATAATCTGCAGTGCAAGGGGGACAATTTTCTGTATTCAAAGCACGGGCTGAGTACAACGATTACATTGCAGAACTGGACATGCTGACTGACCTTACTTTAACTGACAAAACGATTCATCCCTGTGGTTTCTCCCCATTATGCGATATCCGGTTATACCTGCTGTGACCCTAAAAGTAGTGAACTATTGGAACGCTTCAAATAAGCATAAGTAAGAATAGTGATCTTGCAAAGCTTCTAGACAGTTACAAGCCAGGAATCACGTCCTGATCATAATATGAATCGGGAATCCAACTGAATGTATTCAGGTATATTTGAACTTATAAGTTGTTTGAGTTCGTAGAAAATTGTTTACAATTGGACAAATTCGTTTTTAAGTATTCTGGTTAAGATAGCAGGTTCGTTGTCCCGAAAGTAAGTTCGGGTAGAGATCTAAAGGTCAACTTGAAGATAATTATGACCAAGCGTGCAATATTGAGGGTCACGAAGCTCAAAACAGTCATGTACAATCTTACTAAAAAGCCCGTGAGAACAGATCTAATGATTAGATGGTGCTTAGCTTTACTGAAGTAAAAAGATATTCAGAAATGATAAACAGGCAAGAAAAGTTATTTCAATCCGATTACTGAACCAAAAGTGGTGCCCTTCTGGATGACAAAAATAGATTTGCTCGTTTAAAAATAAAAAAGACAAACAACAGCTACTGGAAATTTTGTGAGAAGTATATATACGTATACTAAAAAAAAATGATTGAATAACCTGATCGAAGCTGTTATTTTTCACAATTCCCTAGAAGGATTATATCGACGAAAACTGCGTCTCGTGGACTCCATGGGATACTCACGTTGTACAGATAGAAACTATCATTACGGCCGACCTCAGCTGTATCGAATTGTCCTATAACGCACTAGCAACCGTTTTGAATAAAACTGGTTACAGAGCATAAAGGATTCTTTTAAAAATTTTAAAACGATTAAACAAATGAACTTTGTGAGAAAACGCTTATCCTCCTTCGACGTCAGCTCTCCACAGGAGCAACCCACTAACTGAGACAGTCAAGTGCGTTTCCAATTAAACACTACCCACGTTAAGTCGCAGCTTTCGGGATCACATAAGCCCTTCGAATGGTACACCGCGAAAGAAAGCAATAGATTGGAGTTTTGCTCCTAAGGAAGTAGAAACTTCCCGGCCCTAATCCATTGCAGTAATTTTACTGTTTACATGTAAAACAGTTTGTGTTCGATACGACCTAAACTGCACTTACCGGCATGTTTTACACTTTAGCTACTTTTATGTAATTAGAAATTAAATCGGCGGCTAACTCGTACACACACTGCACCATAAGACTCGTAAAAATTCTGAGGCAGTTTCTGACTCGCTAGAATCGGTGTTCAGTCTACTGTTTTCTCCCTACTGGACAGGTAAGTTTTCTTTGGTAGCTTAATCGGTCACGAGAAATCCAAAAAATAACAAATAACTCCCATTGTAATTATGCACGCAAGTTTGTGAACCCAACTGCCTCGGTTACCACATACCCGATCGAAATCACAAACGCTGTAATCGTATTGGCCCTCTGGAGTGTCATTCAGAAACACAAGGTGGCGCAACTCGTAATTCTCTCGGGGGCATTCAAATAAGAACATCAACCGGTCACTTTCTGCCCATAAACATTCCATGTCGATATTGTATATGCAGTGGTACATAAATTATCCCTTTAACTGAGAGCACTTAGACGATCTGGCACTCCAGTTCAAGTATCCATTGCTTAGGCTATTTTTGTGTCGCAATGATCCTGAATTTAATCAGACTAGGCGCCTTATGCACATTACGTTCAAAACATACGTGCAGACAGTTCGCCCAATATATCGCGACTTTCATCCTCCTGAG
The DNA here is from genome assembly GCA_013368495.1 of Paragonimus heterotremus. Classification (NCBI taxonomy): domain Eukaryota; kingdom Metazoa; phylum Platyhelminthes; class Trematoda; order Plagiorchiida; family Troglotrematidae; genus Paragonimus; species Paragonimus heterotremus. The sequence goes on from LUCH01000818.1 coordinate 13,599, forward strand.
TTATTATCGGTTTTTATTGAAATGCGTCAGTTATGGTCAATTGTGGGTGATGTTCAACTTACTTATCAGTAATCTGAAATATCGCCTAGCACAATTAGTGAGATTGCAGATTTCCATTTGTCTAGGAAGTCCTAATCGCGGGGTTATCGATTGGAGTTAACAGACAGTAACTGTGTCTCCTATCGAGACGATCGGGCAACCTGATCACTACTCACAAGCGAAAGTGGTTGAGCGTTCACATATGATTATTCGGTCGTGCCTAACGTGAGGTCAATGGCGCAGTGGTAAACACGGTTGCCTCATGAACGGCATGTCCGTGGTTCAAGTCCCGGTAGTGGCAGAGATATGCACTACTGACGAGCTCTAATGAGAGCGGAACTTTAGTCTAGTGCTTTTTTTCGAAAGGGGCCGACTGGAAAATCTATGGGGATGCGACAGCTGCGATAAGTTGTGGGTTGTATTCAGCTTGAAATCTTACACTCATTTTCTCAAGTAATGCGATTCTTCCATCGGTGTTCAGGAATTCCCGGAATGCCCATATAGTAGCCAGGAAATGACTGATCAGCCCGGGTGCAACTTCGCGAGAGGTAAAATCTGGTAGTTGTCTCAACTGTACGGATAGCCTTTTGGTGGCGCAAGGTTTCAACATGTTGATTGGTGTAACGACGAACACGATATGTTTGTAGGACAACTCAGCCGTCAGTCAGTACTGGAGACTATATGTACATATAACAATCGCAGACGAGAGCTAATTATGGAAACTATTCGCCAACGTTAATCAAAGATTAGCAGTGCTACTGCAGTTTTATGAAGGATATTGCGCACGATTTAAACAACGAAGCGTCAAATATTTTAACCCATTGATTCTGTCCATATCAATGAAGCAAAACAGCAAACAGAAATGTGAAAAGCTGTATTCTATAACTGATTATCTTGCCTAAAAATACACCAGTCAACAAGACTACCTTGTATTAACGCAACAACATGGTGACCAAGAGGGCAAGGAAAAGTCCGAAATGTGTTTTATGCATAGTCCCGGTGACCGTCTGGATGCAAGGGGCAGTGTTCAAGCACTGTTGATTATTGGCTGGTAGTGCGCCGCTCATATGGCTTTTTCCGTTCTGAAACAAAAGAGGTTCAACAATTCGAGTCAATCGTTGTTCAAATTTGGCATGTACGTATTATTTCCTAAACAAGACAGTTAGTTCAGGTGCGTAAGACCAACAGTCGCATATATTTCCTTGTCGGACGTTTTATATTTCAACTTCCTTAGAAACACTGAGTTTACCTTTAACAAAATTTATTCCTCCGTCTAGCACTAGTCTTATGACATCAGCAATTGGCCTGGCGGAACACTTAATTTGACCACTCGCTTATACTCTCCTTCACTATCCGCTTCAATGAGGCAACATGATACGGACGTTAACAATACATAATTCCTTTGAAAAACTGATCCACACAGAACAGACGCTCATCGTCCGAAAAAACCATACGAGAGTACTGTACTCTCTGTTCATCTTCAGTTTAACTCACCTTTTTTCAACTGCGAAGTTACCACCGGTTGGAGCAGCTACCGTGTTCATCTGTAAAATGGTTTCGAATGACTTCAAACCTAGGTTAGCCTGTAATATTCTGTTGATGAAGTTCTCGTACACTTATGTGCTTTGGGGGCTCACAAATCTACTCGCACATTCCTTCTACCTCATGATTTGTGGGTTCAGAAACACCGATGAGACTTTAATATTTGTAGACTAAATAACTGAACCACCTTGATATAAATGTGCATCACTGGGTTATTTCTTCACCAACTGTAGTCCTGGAATAGCCAACCGCACTAACATACTAATCAAGTGAATGAGGTATGTGGAAATGAACGACAAAATATATCACAGAAAAGTGTACCGGTTTACTTATCGATAGGTTTAATGAGCGATAAAAAGAGGGTGGTAGATATAGTGAATTCCTGTTTTATTGCTAGTGTCTATGCACGCCAATGAAGAGGCGGAATTTACTAGTCCAGCAATCAAGATTAAAATCAGAATTCGATAGGAATAACATTGTTGCAAGAAATGTAGAAACACGCATCTATAAAGTTGACATGGATACCAGTGCAAAAGTCGCATGCAAAACCAAATCACTTACGGCAGATTTGGACGAGATTAACGTTGAACCAGATTCTGGACTAAGTGCATCGGCTAAAGTATACAAATATAATATACAGACGAGTATCAACATGGAAGTGGTGAAGGATTGCCACAATATTAGCGTATATTTTAAACAGCACAAATGCCGTTGCTAATGGTTTCCGATAGCAAACTGACCGCATATCAAACCGATAAATGTATCTTTGGATCACCAACTTACTGTCTAAGATGGAGTTCACAACTAATCAGTAGAATGAAGATCATCAACATTATTAATCGATGCATGCTCGAACAGCAAAAATAAGTTCATGATGAAAGCGAGGTTGTCTTCTAAATATATGATTTAGCAATCTTAGAGAACGGTCGCGGATGATAAGAATTACTTTGTAAAATGTAGTTAACCACAGGGATGATCATAGGTTTCAAAGTAATGTGAAAAGTTGAGGTCATTGTGATAGTTTGTCTTACTCACTTTAAGTTGTCAGTGGTGAACTCAACCCTACTGTTATACCGCAGTGATTGTACTGTGATTCAAAAAGCTGAATGATGAAGACATTCTAATCTCATGAAGAAATAGGAGTAACCTGTTTCCAGCTAATCAGTTCTGTCTAAGATTCTAGTATTTAATGATCAGTTAGCGATCCTAAATGTCAGTCAGCCTCAGTGGAAAAGCCCAAGTTAGATCAGAAACAACCTTGTTAATACATTCGTTTTGCGAACACCCACCTAAAGTATTACCCACAAAAAGTGTATTCGATACCCTCACCTAACATGTGCTAGAATCGGAGTTAAACTCGCGATACGGATCAAAAAGTGTACCATTATTAAGTTCCATAAGGAACGGATCTGAAGTTTGTTCGTATTTTTGACGTTGATCAGCTGTTGAACCCGCGTGAATGTGGATACGACTGAGAAATTGAGTTAATCTTGATAAAGGTGGTGGTTCATTTATAAAAATTAACTACACTTGTGGTGTAAACGTTGACGAGCTACTTCGTTACACTGAGAGCAAACGGACCTCTTATTCCCAAAGCAGCCGGGAAAACCATGGCTTATATTCACTATCTATGAAAAGCGTCTCTGGAATTCTTTTTGACTACTTCATTAGCTTGGGAGCATACCGGCTCCTATTATGAATTAACTTACGTCCAAGATGAAAAGACAAGAATTGTGTTCTGAAAAAACCACAAGACCTTACCTGGGACTGAAGAAGAATAGTAACAGATGTTCCATGGTAGATTATAGCCATTACTAGGTTTGCGCCAGAACGTGATACTTGTGGTGTTTTCAATGCAAATCGGTTAACCTACTCACCAGTTAAACGAGAGATCAGTCAAAGCATCACATTCACATAATGTAATAAATGTTACGGAATTATTCAGCTGCTGAGTTCAAATATGAGAATGTTGAACTCCCGCCATATTTTCGTAACTCAGGTGGTCTGTCGCTTGCTCCGTTTAGTCACGCTGCATTTGGTGCTGACTCGAGCCCAAATGAATCATGGAATGTTTACAGTTTGTGTTTATTCTGATTCAGAAAATTTGCCAAACTACCCACTAGCAAATTGCATTTCACTCAATTCGGTACTCCTGTATGTTTAGCAAATGTTTTATTGATTTACTGTTTTCAGTCTAAGTACTGTAACAGTCTGGCTTTGTAAACAGAAAATTCAAAATGGAATACTGTAAATCCATGATTTTGAAGAATGTAATCATAAAACGTGCCTTTTTTGATTAAGCCGTGATTTCTGAGTCTACTGTTCAAAGGTCTTGCACTAGAAGCAGAAAAATATTAATTTATAGTCAATTCTAACCAACCCAGATAGTAAACGACCGATTGATCATGTAACTTACACTGTGTGTAATAGGATTACGCTCGCAAAGGAACTAGTTCTTGGGTACTGCATCAACTCTATCGCGGAAGGAAACATTTGACCCAAAATGCTGTAAGGTGCTCATGTAAACAATCTGATAGCAATTACCTATGATTTCCTTCTAAGAGAAGTTGTCCTATATAACCGGTAAGCGATGCGGAAACCAGGTCATCCGTGGATATGGCTGCATAGCTGTAGCGGTGTACTGTTCATGCCTTGTGGTTTTTCTCTTAAATCAACCAAGTGACTCCACAAAGATGGTGTTGTACGCAGCACAAAAGGAGGCGTAGGAGCTGAAGTGAACCACTGCACAGCAGTCACTGATGGCTGGACTTGACAACCTGATCGATCGCCAGGATTTAACGTGGTGGTTAAAAGCTTGGACAATAATGGATCCTTCAGAGATTTTTAAACAGAGCATTGGTTTGGCTGTGTCATGGTTACAAATGGATGGTGCTGATGAGGAAGCTTATCAGATGTCTTCCAATGACTCGCCACAGTAAAGTCCGCGTTGCTCATATCCCCATCGGCTTGATATTGGACAGCTTTCAACTGACCTGAAACCTGAGAGTTATGTCCGTATCCTCAACGACAGTCCCGACCAAATGTTACTTGATAATTACAAGAGGCAGGGTGGTAGTTAGAACTAGACGTATCTGTGTTGACTGTAACGTCACAGAATAACCGCAAGCGAGAGGTTTGTATTGACTGCGGAAAGATTAGACACTGGAAAAAGTATCATCCGCAAAAGTGTTTCAGAGGTATTAAAATATAACGTTTCATGACGTTTTACGTCGGGCCGACCAATTACGATGTAAGTGGTTCGGGAATGGATCTTCCAAGCGTCTGTGGTACATAGAGGTTGGCCATTTGGATAGCAGAGACGTTGTATATAAATTTGCTCGAAGGACTTTTTGACTACCGGCTTATCACTTAGAGATCAGTCACCTGTCTTAAGATGACAGTGTTGTAGCCTGCTTCTGTACTCCGCCTGAGAATGAAGCATAATTATCGAGAGGGATGTTTGGAGCAAACAGTCTTAAACTGAAGCAAGACCTGTAATTACTGGTGATTTTACGGAGACAGCAAGTTTCTTTGAGAGGAAGCTGACATTCTGAACAGGAGACTAGAGCTGGCGTCAAGAACTACTGAAATAATGGCTCAAAACAGTTAAATTCCGAAATAAAAACGTTACCCTAAGTTGTACGGTCATATTAACACGGCAGTTCGACTAGGAAAGGTAGTAAATGGTTGAATTCCTGTGACAGATCAGACGAAAGCTGTTGACAAGCTGACAAAAGTTATCATATGCCGAATGCACGATAACGTGTGTTTCATTAAAGTGACCGGCGCGATGACCAAAAATTTAAAATGATGTGATGGTCTGTCGAAACTGTCAGTTACTGAAAGTCGACAACCTGAAAAACTGTAGAACACACAACTCTCCGTTTGTCACTTTTGCAAGTTTAGTTTATGCCCATTACGTCCACCTTACGTCAGTCGCTTAAAATAACACTGCAATAAATCATCGCGCGTCATCCGTTTTGCTTGCATGCTCTCAATACTACGGCTTTCTAATTCTAGAGTAGTTCACCTTAGCGTACGCCTGCTGAAACTTGCTACCCTCCAGGAAAATGGAACTTCTTGTGTAAAGCAAACCTGAGTTTTACTGAGTTTTATCGGTGATTTTACGGACAAGGTACATCAGTTAAATGTCTTATCACTGACGCGGTTGCCTCAGCCTTCTTATCGGTCGGCTCGACTCAGCTTTCAACTTGACGCGTGACACACTTACACAACTTGTTTTGCTGCGGTACTCGTCATAACCAAATTCGACGCTATGCCAGCTTGCAACCCGAATTGATCACTACGTTGGGATGCCAGTTTGCTCGCGCTGTCGAAAGTGACTGACTGTAGCCATCCACTAATTACTGGTTGGATTCGTGCCGATGACTTCGTACAACGGGGAAGTCACAATTACAAGCTGATATCAGTAATACTAATAGGGTTACGTGTTTGCTCTGTCCGATTCATTGTTGTAAATTCTTCTTACAAACAATCATTGTGAAGTGCTATCTTTCCTCCTAAACTGAGGTTAGTTCACTTGTTCGTCCCTTAGGTAACCCATCCTGATCACGATAGTTAACAGTCATGCTCGAGTGGGGTTACGTCACCATTTGCGCAATGCACTTTTCAGAGAAGTAAAGCGTCTTCGAAGACACACCACACCATTCGCTAAAACTGAGGCTAGAATTCCGGCCGGGATAGCTCATACAGTGAACGGCAGTGATGTGACGCGTCCTGGCACAACATGAAGCAGCAGAGACGGTGCTGACGAACTGAAGTCCAGGATTCGAAAAGGTAAAACTGTGGGTCCAAATGTCGTAATTTCGCTGCAGCTTTTAGTCTATTAGACAACTGAATAACCGTGATGTTGTAAGGGTCAAAATCTGTCCAGAATCAATGTCTTCAACTATGCGAACATACTGACCCCACACATCAAACCAGGATATTTTGCTGTTCATGTTCAAACTATGAACTTCACTAGTACCATTTCGTATACATATTCATTCAGTGACACTATACCGCAACAGCAGAGCAGCATTCCGCCATCTGATTGTTTAATTTATAGTCATAGGTCACGGTTTTATGAGGTTCCTGTTTGTTTACATCTTCGTCTTCATGGTAATGGCTCTGTCTTCGGAACTCGTTGTACTAAGATATGTCAACAGTGTGGTTGTTATAGAAATTGCGATCAATTTGAGGTGGTCATCGTCAAATAAGAATTGACCTCCCTAACCAATAGATGGTCAGACTAATAACGATATCTGGCTAATACATATTGGCCTGGACAAGGTTGTCTGGGTTCATGCGTAGGTGATAAAAAGGTTCACCTGCAAAGCGGCCTCAAAGATGACTTTCTACATTGTATGAAATTAAGCACAGTCGATACCATCAATCAACTTACTTAGGCCATGAAATACCTATTTCAGATAATTCAAATCAAAGGTCAACGTAATGCAATAAACCTGTGTCATTTTGGGACTTAGTTACGCATATTGCTGAGTCATTTAAACATACGTTCATCCGTATTCCGCTCTTTCGTAATGATTAGGACTTGTTGATCCTGGCTGTTTACAAAGCATGTATTCTACAGCGCCTAAACACAAACGAACCTGATCGACCTGTTTGAAACACGTCGTCATGCCAATGACCTTCATAATTTAGGAGAGATCCATTTGTGAAAATTCCGGACTTCGGCTGGATTCGAACCAGCGACAGAAACACCATGCACAAACGCGACAAGCGCTCTACCAGGTGAGCTAAGAAGCCACGCCGGAAGCTCAGAAATTTAACATTCGGACCTAGTTACCCACCCAACCAACTGTGTCATATGGAATCCACCAACTACTCCAGCCGATTGATTGCCCAAGCAGGATTTCCCGATCAGTTCACGCTGGAATCCACCAACTTCACCGATGTGCAGTGACATTAAATTATTGATAAATAATGTCAATGCTCATCGGTGGCGTTGATGGATTCCAGCGTGAACTGATCGGGAAATCCTGCTTGGGCAATCAATCGGCTGGAGTAGTTGGTGGATTCCATATGACACAGTTGGTTGGGTGGGTAACTAGGTCCGAATGTTAAATTTCTGAGCTTCCGGCGTGGCTTCTTAGCTCACCTGGTAGAGCGCTTGTCGCGTTTGTGCATGGTGTTTCTGTCGCTGGTTCGAATCCAGCCGAAGTCCGGAATTTTCACAAATGGATCTCTC